>JAJOZX010000393.1:600000-827500 GCA_023014485.1 Bathynomus jamesi
AAATTCTGCATCAACATGGGGAATAGATCCTGAGTACCAAAGAGGCTGTGCTAGAGTTCGTGCCCTTAGAGTGACAAATGACACAGCTGAGCGGGGTGTTGCATTGATTGAAAAATTTAATCAAGCAGTGACAACTAAAGAAGAGGACAAACAATACCTGCTCAAAACAGTTTTCAAGAATCGTAAAGAATTTCCAACAAAAAATAAAGCAGAACTTATGAAAATGAGGAAAAACTAATTTTTTCAGCATTAAAAGGAAAAGTGCAATTTTCTCGGGACCCCTAAAACTTGACGTAGAGGTTTCAAATTTTGTAATTTGATTAAGGTAAGCAAAAGGAATAACATTACTCATGTGGAACAAAGATTTTTAAACCTTCATTTTTTTGGTCCACACTAAATTGCCCAGTTAGGTCAACTGTACACCCTTGACAATTGGTTAGGTTAAGTTGCAATATTTTCATTAAAACTAATGAAAATATCATGGCTTAACCTAACCAATCATTAACCCTTTCAGGACAAAAACTACAAATTGGTAGCATTTCAAATATACGCATTCATAACTTAACCCTATAAAAAATTCCAGCCTTAAAGGGTTAAGGGTGTACAGTTGACCTAATCAGGCATTCAGTTAATCTAACTAGTTGGTTAATTTTTGCAGTCATGTCTTGTTCTAAAGTTGTAGGGTGGGATACTTGCTACCCACATGAAGAGTGGGTTCTCTGCTAGAATATTTTAAATCTGAATGTATTATAGCATGGGAGTGCTATAAAAGAACACAGTAAAACAATGGGGGCACTATAAAGGAAATGATCCGAATTTCCTATATTTGTAACTGGGGCAACTACTTTTGTGTCATCTGCAAATTTAGAAACTTTATACCTACTCCCTTCTCTAAATCATTTAGATACAAAATAAAGAGTAATAGACCTAACACTGATCAGTTACAAACTCTAAAAAGTTTAAGGGATTATACAAACAAGACCTTTCTAATCTAAATCCATGTTGGGAACTTGAAATAAAATTCAAATTAGCCATTTATAAGCCTTAAGGGTAAAACACCACTATCCAGCAAGTGTTCAGAAAGAGACCAAAAGGAAGTAGGCACTAATTACTAACCTAACCTAATTTAACACATTACCAAGCTATTATGGACTCTGTCTCTGAACAGTCTGGATAGTAAAGTTTTGCTGCCTTAAAATTAAAATACAGTGCCCGCGAAAAGTATCCGATCACTCAAGAAAATACAATATTTTCCCTTGATATTCAGAGACACGTAATTCACTTTCTATTTGTTCTAGCGACATCTGGTAACTTTGAGGTTGCTCGCTGATATGAGAGCTATCCAACGCATTCTCAAATTAGTGTTCTGGTAGCCTTCGTTGCGGGTGGCTGTGTCTCAAATTTGTCAGATTTCACTGTTTGTGTAAATTTCTTGATATTTTTTTTTTTTTACAGAAAGTGGTGTAAATAAAATTTAATATAATGTGTGCTAAAAAACAACTTAAGAGTGATTGTCGAGGTGCTATTGTTGCTTTGCATGCATGTGGGAAATCACAGAGACAGATAGCTAAGGAATTAAACATATCCCAAAGTACCGTTAATTTATGGGTTTCACGGCTAAGAACAATGGTGGCCTAACCACGCCAGTCCCTAAAAAACGATCTGGCAGACCGAGAAAAACAAATTCGCGAACAGACAAACTTATGAAACGTTTAGTATTGAAAAACCCAACAATAACTGCGAAAGAAATAAAATTTAATATGAATAATTTGTTATCTGGTGTTTCTGAACGAACTATCCAGGAGCGGCTCCAAAAAGAACTCGGATTACCATCTCGCCATGCTGCTAAGAAACCGTTCATTAATGAAAAAATGCGTAAAAAACGTGTCGCATTTTGTAAAAAATACATTCATTGGACTGTTGATGACTGGAAGAAGGTTTTATTTAGCGATGAGTCGACATTTTTGACATTCAGAAGTTGTCCAAAAAAGGTTCGCCGGCCTATTGGCTCAAATAGGATGGACCCTAAATACACCCTAAAGACAATGAAACACCCTCCAAGTGTGATGGTTTGGTTGGGTTGTTTCGGTTACTATGGGCGTGGAAACTTATATTTTCTTCCGAAGAACACAACTATGAATGGTGCACGGTATTTAGCAATGCTACAGGATAAACTTCCAATAGCAATGGCAATCCAAAGGACAAAAACATACATGCATGATGGTGCACCATGTCACAGGGCCAAAATAGTGACAAAATGGATTACTGACAATAAATTTGATATTTTGGATTGGCCTGGTATAGTCCAGATCTCAATCCGATAGAAAATCTGTGGCTAATAATAAAAAATAAGGTTGAATGCCACGACACTGGCTCAGTCGAAAAATTACAAGAGGCCATCAAAAAGGTATGGTGCAAGGAAATATCAGTGGAAGTTTGTCAAAACTTGATTAAATCCATGCCAAAACATCTAGAACAAGTCATCCAAACCAAAGGACAGATGACAAAATACTAATATAAGGTTAGTATACATTTAAACATTGTTTTTTATGTAAAAAATACAAATTTCAAGGGTGATCGGATACTTTTCGCGGGCACTGTACAAGGAAAGATTAAAGGAACTGAATGTTTAATTTTGAGAAATGTTTGTTTGAAGGGAGATATAATACAGATATTCAAAATGTTTTCAGGTTTAGACATTTTAGATGCAAGTAACTTTCTTATTAGTCTGTTTGAAAAACTTCAGGGCATAATAAGAAAATTAGAAAACAGACTTGAAGACTGCCTCGGATCTTGTGGGTTATATATAACCCATCATTTACTTAATTTTTTTCATATAATACAACCACCCACAAGATCCAGTTTTTCTTATGTACAATTTAACTCTGAATCTATTTTCTTCTATGGTATTTCTTGTGCAAATTGATATTAATTAACAGAGATATAAGCAATTTTTGGATCAATTAAAATCAATTGAAATAGTATGGTGGTAATTATTCATTTTACCCCTGCTGGTTGATTTTGATATGAGAATAGGTTTTTCTGGTGTATTTTGGTGTGTTTCATTCAAATCTGACCTTCAATTCTTGTGCAAATGAATTATTAAATGCCCAGTTAGGTCAACTGTATGCCCTTATGATTGGTTAGGTTGTCGTGATATTTTTGTTAGTTTTAATGAAAATATCATGACAACCTAACCAATCACCAAGGGCATAACAGTTGACCTAACCAGGTATTCAATAATTCATTTACACAAGGAAGGAAGGTCAGATTTTAATAAAACACGCCAAAATACACCAGAAAAACCTATTCTCATAGCAAAATCAACCCACAGGGGTAAAATGAATAATTACCATCATACTATTTCAATTGATTTTAATCAATCCAAAAATTGCTTATATTTCCATTAATATCAATTTTCACAAGAAACACCATAGAAGAAAATAGATTCAGATTTAAATTCTTTACAAGAAAAACTGGATCTTGTGGGTTGTTGTATTATATGAAAAATTAAGTAAATGATGGGTTATAACCCACAAAATCCACTGCCTCTATAAAAATACTTTTTCAATCACATAGCTAGTACAGTAGATTTTTGGAATAACTTGTATATATGGTAAATAGTAGCTCCTTAGTTAGTCTTAAGGAAAGTTGGATGCTTTCATGAATAAATAAAACAGTTTGTAGACTGTAAAATAGTGCACCTATTCTTAGCTTAAGAGGCTACTTTGGTAGCTCTGTAAATAGTTACATGTTAATTAGCTGAATTGAGATTGACATTTTGCGCAATTTTATTATAAAATATAGCTCATGACTTGCATAACCTCAATATACTGGAGTGTCTTCATGTTTTCTAAATGAAATGCAAAAGTAATGTAGAGAGTTTATAATTTGTGTAAATAGCGCATATTTTTAGCTTAGTTATGTAAGCTACTTTGGTGGCTTTGTAGTTTCATATTAATTAGCCAAGCTGACTTGAGATTCATATTTTGCAAAATTTTATTATAAAATATAGCTTGTCTTGAATAAACCTTGGTATGGTCAAGTGGCTTCAAGTTTTCCAAATAAAATTAATGTAGAACATGAGACCTTCAATCACTGCAATTTTAGGTTTATATTGGCCTATGATACGGTTTCTATATGGCAAGCTCAAACCTAGGCCTTATTCATTTACCTTTCATTTGGAAAATAATGAAGCCACTGGGTATATCAACATTTATCCAAATGACCATTTTTTTTTTTGTTTTTTTTGTTTTAGTGTAGTTTCGTCTCCTCTTTCCAAATACGGAATCCAAATTTGTCACAAATAAATAGTAAAAAGTTACTGGTATTTAAAGTTTACCCATCACCAGTTTGGTGCTAAACTGCAATTTAACCAGATACATAGTTGCTGTGGCCCCTGGTTAAATGAATATCCTTGACAATTGGTTAGGTCACCAGGATATTTTCATTAAAAGTAACAAAAATATCATGACTTAACATAACTAAATGTCAAGGGCTTAACAGTTGACCTAACCAGGCATTCAACTGACTTTGGGGCAACTCACAAATAGATAGATCATAGCATGATAATCCTTTACAATTTGGTTTGAAATTATTTTTAAAAAATTAACAAGTTTAACATTTATTAAATGTGTTAAATTTGTTGTCATGATATTTTCATTAGTTTTAATGAAAATATCATGACTTAACCTAACCAATTGTCAAGGGCATACAGTTGACCTAACCAGGCATGACTGGTTCAAGTTATATATCAAAGTTAGTTTTCTAGGCATTCTTCCACTTTCCCATGTTAAATTAATTTATGGTTAATTGAATGCCTGGTTAGGTCAACTGTACACTCTTGATGATTGGTTAGGTTAAGTTGTGATATTTTTGTTAGTTTAACAAATATATCACAACTTAACCTAACCAATTGTCAAGAGCGCAGTTTACATAACCAGGCATTCAATTAACCATAAATTAATTTAACATGGGAAAGTGGAAGAATGCCATTTTGTGTGTGTGTGTGTGTGTGTGTGTCATAACTAACAGTTTTAGTAAGTTGCTCAAAATGAATTGAGGTAATTATTGAATGTTTCACCAACACTGAAATTAATATCCAAAATACATTTTTCTAATGTATTTTGGTGTGTTCTGTTCAAGTATGACCTTCATATCTTGCACAAATGAACCAAAACAAAGTTATGAAACATTAAAGTTTTTCTATGTTTTCGTTCATTTTTGCTAGAAATGAAGGTCATATATGAACCAAAAACACCAAAATACATTAGAAAAATGTATTTTGGATATTAACAAAAACCAAACTGGGCTAGGAATATATATCAGAAAAATATTAAATGATAAACTACAAAGTATCAATGTCGTCATACAGGAACTAATCAAGAAGCATACAGAAAAAGACGACGACGACACTATAGAAGCGATAAAGGCAAACTCAAAGTACTTCTATAATTTCGCAAACAAAAATTATAGGCGTATTATAATAATGTAATTGTAAAGGAATTTCAGCGTAAAAATATCCTTAGCCTACCTTACCATGTTAATTTTCAATACCTTCCAACTGTACTTAAAGCAATTGGCATTAATGTAATCTTTAAGTATAATAATACTGTTAAATCATGCCTAATAAAGAATAGCCCTGATAATGTTGTTGGTTGTGTGTATTCGATCGGATGTACACAATGTAACTCAGTATATATAGGCCAAAGTAAAACGTTAGATATTAGGGTAAAACAGCATAAATATGCGTGTAGAACAGCTAATACTTCCAATGCTTTATTTAACCATATGTATAGATGTAACCATAGCATCAAGTGGGATAGTTCTAAAGCGCTTCTTAAAAACAGATATAATAGAAAGAAATATTCTAGAATGTGCATTTATTCATTTTAAAAACACTTTCAATAACAGTGCGGGGACGTATAAAATTGACGATATCATGTTAAAATTTCTTTTGCCTCTCATTAACCCTTGTTAAGTATGTGCTAATTATTTTGTTTTTCCTGTACGTTGTATATATTTATGGGCATCTCGCCTTTTATCTTCATTCCATGACGAGGTGTAGCTTTGAATACACGAAAGGCCTTGGAATTATTTTTCTCTTTCCTTGTGGGTTTGCAGCATATATATATAAGACAATACACATTAGGGTGGTCCAAAAAGTTAAAGCATCGACTAAGTTCTCTCCACAAGGTTGGTTTTATGCCTCTTGGTGTGGAAAGTATTTGTGCAAAGTTTCACGTTATTCGGTTAATATTTAGGGGTCGCCCCACTTGCCCCCTTTTTGAAAATTTGGGAAAATATATAGACAACTGAATAACTAAATTTTTTTTTGGTTCTCAAAGAATATGAAAGAAAACAGTAAGACAATAGGACATGATAATGGGTGTATCTTCATTATTTCTTCTGCATCAGAGTCGCCTTGGATGGTATTGGTATCTGTTTTCGGTGGGCGGCTACGAGTTGTAGGAGGTACTGCTTCTGGTCCTCGTTTCGTGTCAAAGTGTCATTGTAGAGTTGTGCGAGAGCAATACCTCGCTCGGCAGCATCATTGACGACTTTCATCTTTAAGGCGCGATCTCTAAGTTCCCTGTAGTTCTTGTCATTTGGCCATTCCCATGGATCTTTTTGAAGTAACTGGCGCGCTTCCTCCTTACCTCCAACTTTCAAGGCATCAAAGAGGGTCAATGTCCTTTTCGTGACGAAGGATGCCACATCATTTTCAACACCAGCTTCCGCCATGTCGATTCGTTGGGGGCAGCCATTCTTTTGGGGATGTTGGAGGTGTTGAACCATTCTCCTTTTGGTATCAGGATCGATCCTATTATCGAAGAAGGCCAGTCCAATCAGATGCTCCAACAAGTACCATAGGTGGCATCTTAGAGCTGTCTTCGCCGCTTGTGCAGCTCCTCCGTGTGGATATTTTTCCAGAAGATGCAGCATTTTGAGATCATTGAGAGGAGCTTGTGTCCCCATTGGCGCTTCATGCCAGTACTTGACGTAAATCAGACTGACAAATAAAGCCAGCTGAGTCACGTTTCGTTCTTCGCGTGCTGTGAGCTTGAATTGATAGTGAAAGAGGTAGATTTTGAGCGCATAAATCGCCTTCGCCATCCATCTCGCGTGGTGCATGGGACCCGGAGCTCGGATAAAGAGTTGACCACCAGTCTTTCCCCCAGGAAGAGCAAAGATAGTTCAAGGAACTCCTTGTAGTCGTCACGAGGTTGGCTTGCCTGAAGAGCGTTAGGTAAGTAAGTGAGCATCTCTTTTCTCATCTCTTGGAGTTGAGGGTTCTCGAACAAGCTGTCCGATGCTGAGACAAATGCTTCGTGGGAGAGAGATGGCCATTCCTTTTGAAATCGCTTAAAAAGGCCTGTTTCAGGACTTCCTGTTGAGCCAAATATTGAGGCAAAGACATCAGCAAGTACGACTTCAAGTATATGATGTCGACAACCGATCCAAACTAGCTCGTGACCCAATGCTTCTTCAATCCTGACACAGGCTCCGCGATGTAAACCCGTGTTTGACGCAGTGGTATCGAAGACGAGACCTCTCACATGCTGTTCCACGTTCCATAATTTCATAGTTTGAAGGCATGCCTGGGCCTGTGCTTCTCCAGTTCCTTGTTTCATCTTTGGGACACCAAGCAGCTTCTCCTGTCCATTGAATGTTATAAGGATTGCTATCCGATGCGCATTCGTCTTCTTCCCTTCAATGCCGGGGAGAAGCTTTCCATCCCAATGGAGAAGGACAGGGTCTTCTAGAGAGAATGATTCTAGGTCTTCTCGAGCTGCCTGTTCTCGCCCACTTTCTCTGTAGCAATGAATAGAGCTCCGAGAGCACATCATCCCAGACAGATCATGCCCCGCGGCCTGTAATACAGCTCCAGTTACGAAAACAGCATTCCGGTCAGAAAGATTGGTGCGATCCATTGCTCCAATGACTTCTGGAGATTGGAAAATGTTCGTAACCTTGTTCTTGGGACGCTTTGGTGCCGGAGCTTCAGACGAAGAAGGAATCGGAACTGATGGTCTATAGTCGTCGTCGTCTTGCGAAAAAAGGGAAGAAGAAGAAGAGGAAAGATCAATTGATGACACTCCTGCTTCTTCCAAATCTTTCTGTGTTGCTTCATGCCTTGCCTTCCTCTTGGCTTCCTTCTCCATTCTGGATCGCTTTCTGTCCTCTTGTGTAGTCATTTCCTTATCAATGCCAGCCATGCTGCAAGAATTGACGTCCTTGCGCTGCATGGACAGGAAATTTCGGTCCTCAACGTTGACGATTGTGCTCATGGCATCACTGGTTGCGATGTCAAACAGTTCCTGGATGTCCGCTTTGAAGATGTCTTCATTCATTCTATCGCTGGCACGTTGCCTGGTCCTGTGCTTCTTGAGTGTTTTGTAGCGGTCTAAAAGCTTTGAAAGCTTACGGACACAGGAGTCGATCCGTTGAGTTGGGATCTGCGCTCGGGTCCAGACTTCAATCACCCTCTGGCATGCCTGGTTCAGACTGTCGGAGGTGGTTTGCTTTTGATTGATGTGGTGGTATTGCCCCAAGAGGAGGGCGTCAAGGCATGTAGGGAGCCTTGACGTGGATAAAGTTCCAGTTGCCATCCCTAGAAGCCAAACTTTTGGAATTGATCGAGTTTGAGCCATCGGACCTACGGAAGAAAAAGTACATTATATAATAATATATTCAGAGTGGGGCGACCTCTAAATATTCACCAATCACGCTGCAATTTTGCACAGACCATGTGGACACTAAATGGACAAAAACCACACTTGTGGAGACTATCTAAGACAATTTTGAAATTTCCCCCTATGGATTTGGACCACCCTAATACACATATTGTGGAAAGAAGTAAATTCGGGGCCTTTAACTTAAACTCGAAGACTATAAATTGGGAAGCAATCAGATCGCACATGGCCCAAATAGAATGGAGAACAATTTTCGAGAATAAAACAACTGAAGAAATGCTAACAACCTCGGAGGAAAAAACGCTGAGAATTTTAGAAAAATATGCTCCGAAATCACAGCCAAAAGGAAAGAGGAGCTGGCTAGAAAGGCAAAAGAGAAGACTATTCCGCAAAAGAAAGAGAGTGGAGGCGAAGTTAGGAAACTGCAGAGATAATGACAGGAAAACAATAAAAGAAAAACTGGAGGGTATCGATAGGGAAATACAAGCCCTGATTAAGGACCATACAGAGAGGGAAGAGGAAAAGGCGGTAGAAGCAATAAAGGAAAATCCAAAATACTTCTATAGCTATGTAAAAAGGAAAACAAAAACACGCGCCGCTATTGGGCCCTTAAGGACGGGAAATAATGAACTAACTGACGATCCAAAAGAAATATCTGATACATTGAGAGCTCAATATGAATCAGTTTTCAGTACCCCAAAAAGTGACAAAGCGATACCTAACATAAATGCATTCTTTGAAGAGGATTGCAAGGAGAGTATATAACAGACTTTGAGTTTACACCAGAAGATGTAGCGAGAGCTATAGGACAAATGAAACTACATTCAGCTGCAGGTCCGGACAATTGGAACGCATTATTGATTAAAAACTGTAAAAATGAAATAGCTACACCTTTATACTGGATATGGAGAAGATCCCTAGACACTGGGGAAATACCGAGCATCTTGAAAAGAGCAAACATTGTCCCTATATATAAATGAGGGGACAGATTTCAAGCAAAGAACTATAGACCAGTGTCATTGACGTCCCACCTCACCAAAGTATTTGAAAGAATAGTTAGAGAAAATGTATGATTTCCTGGAGACACGGGAAAGATTCAACGAAAATCAGCATGGATTCCGGTCAGGTAGATCATGTCTATCACAACTAATAGAGCACTACAACAATATCCTAGATGCATTGGAAGGCAATGACAACTACGATGTTATATACACAGATTTTGCTAAAGCTTTCGATAAATGTGACCATGGTATAATAGCACATAAAATTAAAGACATGGGAATAACAGGCAAAGTGGGAAAATGGATCTACAACTTCCTTCTAGTGATCGTCTGCAGGTCGTCAAAATTCAAGGTATATCATCATCAGAATCGGAAGTACGCAGCTCAGTACCACAAGGGACAGTACTGGCCCCACTCCTGTTCATTATCATGCTAACAGACATAGACAGCAGAGTAAACAGCAATAGTATAGTAACATCCTTTGCAGATGATACAAAGATCAGCAGAAAAATCAGCGATGTACATGACATGGAGGCCTTGCAGAGGGACATGAACAAAATATACAAATGGTCAGAAGACAACAACAACGTCATTCAACGCCGAGAAATTTCAGCTCTTGAGATATGGTAGAAAAGAAGAACTTAAACAGACTGCATATTATGCTCCAGATAGACAGGAAATTCAGAGAAGCATGAAAGCAAAGCGATTGATCTCGGGATAATAATGACAGATGATGCAAAATTTGAAACACAAAATCAGATAGCGATAAATAAAGCAAAAAGAGTCGCTGGACAGGTTCTAAGAACGTTCAAGAGAAGGGACAGGACAGTAATGATTCCCCTGCTAAAAACACTGATTATACCAAAACTTGAACACTGCTCAGTTTTGACGTCCCCATATAAAAAGGAAGAAACTAATAAACTAGAAGAAACGCAAAGGCATTTCACAGCCAAGATTGATGGCTGCAAAGAACTCAACTACTGGGAAAGACTACGTAAACTAAATCTGTACTCACTGGAAAGAAGGAGAGAGAGGTACATCATAATCTACATATAGAAAATGATCAAAAAACTGGTACCAAACCTAAAACTAAACCCAATTACCATTCAAACAACACTGGAAAATAGGAAAGGCAGAATGTGTAGTGTTCCCAAATTAAAGGCACGACAAGGGACCTCCTCAACCCTGAAGGAAAATAGCTTGGTTGTCAGGGGGCCAAGACTTTTCAACCAGCTTCCTAAGGACCTGAGAAACGTAACGGGGGTCAAAGTTGAAGTCTTCAAGAAAAGACTGGATACCTGGCTCAGGACAGTACCAGATGAGCCGGGTGTGCCTGGCTATGTATGGTGGAGAGTGCAAGAAAGCAACTCACTCCTCCACCAGACCAGACCTAGAGGCAGGGCCACCAGCTTGACCTCCGTGTGAAGAGAGACCAACGCACGAAACATAAGGTTCATAAGGTAAGGTGTATATATATATATATATATATACATATATATATATATATATAACGTAAAGAACGACGCTTGTATAGGAGATATTCCGCGCAAGACGAGAAAGAGAAAACGGAACAAATGAAAAAATGAAGTACCACCTGGGAATCGAACCCGGGATCTTCCGATTGCCGGTCAGACGCGATACCATTACACCATGGACTCCACTCTTCCAAATGCCGTAATTCTTCTACATACTCGCAGAAACCAATGCCCCAAGGGGGCACCTCCCGCATGCCGTAACATTATATACATTCAACTGCAAAGAACACGCAGTATAAATAACGTAAAGAACGACGCTTGTATAGGAGATATTCCGCGCAAGACGAGAAAGAGAAAACGGAACAAATGAAAAAATGAAGTACCACCTGGGAATCGAACCCGGGATCTTCCGATTGCCGGTCAGACGCGATACCATTACACCATGGACTCCACTCTTCCAAATGCCGTAATTCTTCTACATACTCGCAGAAACCAATGCCCCAAGGGGGCACCTCCCGCATGCCGTAACATTATATACATTCAACTGCAAAGAACACGCAGTATAAATAACGTAAAGAACGACGCTTGTATAGGAGATATTCCGCGCAAGACGAGAAAGAGAAACGGAACAAATGAAAAAATGAAGTACCACCTGGGAATCGAACCCGGGATCTTCCGATTGCCGGTCAGACGCGATACCATTACACCATGGACTCCACTCTTCCAAATGCCGTAATTCTTCTACATACTCGCAGAAACCAATGCCCCAAGGGGGCACCTCTCGCATGCCGTAACATTATAATGTTACGGCATGCGGGAGGTGCCCCCTTGGGGCATTGGTTTCTGCGAGTATGTAGAAGAATTACGGCATTTGGAAGAGTGGAGTCCATGGTGTAATGGTATCGCGTCTGACCGGCAATCGGAAGATCCCGGGTTCGATTCCCAGGTGGTACTTCATTTTTTCATTTGTTCCGTTTTCTCTTTCTCGTCTTGCGCGGAATATCTCCTATACAAGCGTCGTTCTTTACGTTATTTATACTGCGTGTTCTTTGCAGTTGAATGTATATATATATATATATAACCTAACCTAAAGTCAGACTGCACTTGTCACAATCCACCATAATTAGGAACTGTGGCTGAAAATGATGTAGGCATGACATTTATGCATGCTGTGCTCTGATTGGCCAATGTAGGTATATCATCATACAGAACCTATAATTTTTCTACTATTTATAACTTTCTTAATAAGCATTTGCGCAAGATACAGATTGCAGATTTGAACAAAACATGGCTCCACAAAAATCAACTTTTTAGTTATAAAAGTCATGTATTTATATAGATATAGAATAAGTAAAAACCCTGCTATCTCTAATTTTTTTTAAATTTCTCAAAAAATTGGTTAATATTTGTTTTAATGCTCCCTTCATTTTCGATAGGAGACATTCTATGACAATTTAACATATAAATTCGTATTCAGGACACCTTGAAACCTCAGGGAAACTGATAAAAATCAAGGAAATATAATAATTATTTTTTTATAGAGAAAAAAAAATTTAGACGTCGATAAGCAGCCATTACAGGCCATTGACCCAGTGTTTAGCGCTTTCCTCAGTTAAAATTTTGCTGCTCTCCATCCTCTCCAGTTTTATAGGGAGACATCTCATGGCAAAATTAGGAAACATAGGTCAAATCAGCCAATTAAATCTGGTTTTTGTTTCATGTGACCTTATCCGACGAATCAGAGATGTGCATTTTGAATCTCCCATAATGCATACTCATTCCAAAATGCTTTTTCAATTCGCTTTTTGCTATGGTTTGTGATTTGGATTACTATCAATTAATACAAGATATTTATAAAAAAGAAGATGGTGCGGTAATTTTTTACTATCAGTCCAGTCTCTGGAAACTGAAAATAAAGTTTACCATAAGACTCTTTACATTTTTTTAAACAACTTTTATTAAGTACAATATGAAGGCAAATGCCGATTAAAGCTATAAAATTAATGTTAATAAATTTTTTTTTGAGCGATAAAATCGCGGATCATGTTTTTGGGAGTGATAAAATGGCTGATCCCACAAAGGTTAGGAAGGTACCGCTAACAAAATTGGCTGGTTTGACCTGAACTCATAAGATTTTAGTGTCACGATGGCGTTGGTTGTAATTATTCAGTGTGTTTAACTTCATGCAAATTTTTTGATGATGAAGAGGCTGCATTTAATTTTTATGTAGAACACGGTGTATTGCTAAAAGAATTTATTTGCCCTAAGAAAAACAAGGAAGATATTGTTTGTGGTAATAAGTGTGTGTTTGATAAAAACAGAAAAGCATTTCGTTGCCATAGGTCGTGTGCGTGATAAGAAATGGAGAAGGGGAACACGCAAGGTTAGGTAGGTTAGGTTAGGTTAGTAGTGTTTAGTTTTACGGTATATATAATATATACAGTGAATGGATCTTTTCCGTTTGACTGCCGCCATTGAAACATAAGAGGTGAGTGCCCCCAGCCTTCTTTACTTAGCCTTATAAGGCTAACTAACGAAAATATCACGACCTAACCTAACCAATCGTTAGGTCAACTGTACGACCTTGACGATTGGTTAGGTTAGGTCGTGATATTTTTGTTAGTTAGCCTTATAAAGCTAACTAAAGAAGGCTGGAGTTTAATTATGTTTCAATGGCGGCAGTCAAACGGAAAAGATCCCAGTGAATATATAGTGTTCGTTTTACTACATATATATAAATGTATATATATACCTTTTAGGTCACTCATGTTGGCTGTTTCTACAATTTCCATAATTTATATATCAATGGATTCATTTTTACATCGCGAATGCGCCCTAGGTAGTCTCTACTGAAGGAATTACCCGCATTTTAGGGTATTTTTTCACACATACCCCAAAATAAACTTCGTGTCCTAACTTAGTTTTGGGCCAGTTCCCTCACTTGAGACTATCCAAATCGCATTCCTGGTGTAATAACGAATCCATTGATCTATAAATTATGGGAATTGAAGAGACTGGAGCGATAGTAAAAAATTACCGATGGTGCTAAGTTTTCTTTACCAATCACAGTGTTTTACCTACTCATGTTATTTGTCCGCAGTGTGGTCATGAGTATAATTATAGACACGTTGCTGACCAATATTATTGCAAGAGAGTTAGGTTAGGTTAAACACATTTTTCTGGTGTTTTTTATTCAAATCTGAACTTCGTTTCTTTGGGAAATGAGCCATTTTTTAGAAATTTAAAAATTGAAAATTTCTCAAAACAGCTCATTTCCCAAAGAAACGAAGTTCAGATATGAACAAATCACACCAAAAAATACCAGAAAAATGTTTTGGTTCAGAGAGGAGGGAGCACTAAAACGAATAATTACCCAAAAATTTGTAATTAATATTTTTAATAAGAACTACTTTGTGCTATTCCACCGCATGATTGCCTATAAAATGTGGCAATGAGGTGGAAATGAGTCAGTTTAGAGTGTAATGTTGTTGATGATGGATGTGTGCACTGGATGTTCCATCAGTGAACTTAAACTAGTTACAGAAGATTATTCTTCTGCGCAATTTCTCAGTCTAGATTCCAACATGGTATGCGAAACTTGCAATCTTAATTATATCGAAGTTCATCATTATTTTTTATAATTATTCTACTGTGAATATGTAATAATGCAATGCTGTGATCTATCTACTTGTCAGTTGCCCCTGGTCAATTGAATGCCTGGTTAGGTCAATTGTACGCCCTTGACAATTGGTTAGGTTAAGTCATGATATTTTCGTTAGTTAACGAAAATATCACAACTTAACCTAACCAATTGTCAAGGGCGTACAGTTGACCTAACTAGCAATTCAATTAACCTTAGTTATTTAATTGGTGATAATTATTGTTTTTTTCTACATTATTTGGTGATAATTCTTAATTTTTTTCTGCTACTTTTACAGATGGAGCCGCAAATATAATACTTTACCATAACCTTAATTAAAACTTACATGAAAATTATTAAATGACCTGTTAAGTCAGCTGTACACCCTTAATGATTGTTAGATTAAGTCATGATATTTTTGTTAAAACTAATGAAAATATCACAACTTAACAAATTTAACATACATTTAATAAATGTTAAACTCGTTAATTTTTTAAAAATAATTTTGAACTATATTGTAAAGGATTACCCACAACACTGCATTATCATATGCTCACACTACAACAATAACATTCAGACTAAACTAGGTCTAAAGCAGGCAACAAATAAACATTATTATTAATAACAAAAAATCTATAGTTATATCGCAGTTTCGCACCCAACTGCTGATTAGGTAAGCTTTAAATGGAAATTATTTATATTAAGGTCTCCGCCAAGTTGACAATACTGGCTGTTATCAAACGTTTCAGCATAACTTTAGGAGTCTAATGGTATATGTTATTATTTGCGTAATTGCGTATTTATAATGTTATAGGCTTTTAAAGAAATTATTTTCTTAACTCCATTTTGGTCATAATTTTTTGAATGACATCATCATAAGTGTATCTACTTGGGTGGAAAAATCACATTTGGCTACAAAAAATGAGGTATGCGGCTACAATATTTTCCGTTTTCTTCATTAGTTGGTTTTCCAATATGGCATGTGAAGGATGTGAAATGTATTTCGAAGATGTGATTATAGGTAGATATTAACAATATTGATAATTCTGCTATAGAGATTTTTGTCAAGCATGGTGTGTTACAGTCATCTTTTAAATGTAGAGTGTGTGGATCCGAGTGTTCCTACGATGAATCTATTGATATTAGGGTTAGGTAAGTTAGGTTGTTAGGTTAGTTTAGGTTCTCTAGCAATTTGGACACTGGAATGCATTTTTCTAGTAGTATTTGATGTGCAATGTTAAAATCTGGTCTTCATTTTATGGGGAAATGAACCAAAATATGTTAAAACTTTGAAGTCTCATAACTTTTCATTGGTTCATTTCCGCATAAAATGAAGGCCAGATTTGAACAAAGCACATCATACACTACTAGGAAAATGTATTTTGGCATCAAAATTGGGTGGAAACCCTAAAGTAAATATTTACCCTTTAAATAGCTGTAACTTTTTTTATTGTTTATTTGCGACAAATTTGGATTCCCTATTTTGAACAAGACAAAACTGCACTAGAAAAAAAAAAAATGGGGTCACTAGTTGGGTGCTAAACTGCAATTTCACTCATAATTTAATCCATTTTTCCTAAAATTAAGGAGGTACTATTTACATCATATGGAAAATCATTCTAAAAATCTACTTATCAATCTTAATGTGGGCTGAATTCATGATAAAAGCCTGCTACCCTATGATGAGCGTCCAGACGAATGTTTAAGCCTATGAACTATGAAGTAGGCCTAGCCAAAAGTGGGCCAAACAGTTTTGGTTATATTTGACGTCATAAACTTGAGTTATGTAAACTACTTTAATAGCTCTGTAAATAGTTTTGTTTATTAGCCGACTTGAGATTGATGTTATGTGAAATTTTATTATGATATACAGCTTATGACTTGGATGTGGCTTCATGTTTTTCAAATAAAATGTAATGCAACTCAAGTTTCCACGTTCTTTTCGATCGCAAATCGGTCATTGAATAATACGACCAAGTAAAGTTATGGACGAAAAGAAAACGGCTTTAAAATCAAAGTTATTCGAGTCTTCTGTAAAACATAGACCAAGAATAATCATTAAAAATACCAACAATAACCTGATCACTTGCAATATCATATGTTATTCGGAGTTGGAGTCTTTCATCTAACCCAAGAAAACAGTCAGACATATATAAAGTGACCGTATTTTTAGGGGCAAATAGTGGGACTATGAAAATAAAAACTTACTCTAATAGACAGAGTTTATTTCCACAACAGTTTCGATGCCCACTGGCATCCTCTTCGGGTGGATACAGAAAAAAGAATCCACCCGAAGAGGATGCCAGTGGGCATCGAAACTGTTGTGGAAATAAACTCTGTCTATTAGAGTGGGGTTTTATTATCATATTGTGACTTTCACGTAGAAAAAGTGTTTTTTTGCAATTAAGCGGGACATTTTTCTATTTTTGCAGTTATGAAGGATATAACATCTTCCTGGAGTGCTTCTAACTGAAACTCTTATGTCCTATTTTTTGCCGACTGATTCACCCGATGGATTCATACGCGTACGGTACTTACTGTATGTACGACCCAACAGATTTGTATACAACGGAAAAATGTAACTACATTACATTACATTTGGAAATGAAGACACTTAGGCCTATTGGATTATCCGAGTCATAAGCAATATTTTATAATAAATTTTACAAATTCTCTATTTCAAGTCTGTCAATTAACATAAAATTACCAAAGTAGCCTACATAACCAACAAAATATACTTAGTCAATTTACAAACTGTCTCATTCATGAAGGCGTCCAAATTTTTTTTAAACTTACTAAGGATAGCTGTTTATCACATCATTTGGCAATTCATTCGAAAAATCTACAATTTATAAGTAAAAAAGTATTTTCATAGATCCAGTATGAATTTGGAAGTGGAAAGATTTTTCGGCGATATCCTATTTTGGCGCCCCAAATTATTCAACCAACCAGTTAGGTCAACTGTACGCCCTTGACGATTGGTTAGGTTAAGTCGTTATATTTTCGTTTAAACTAACGAAAATATCAAGACTGAACCTAACCAATCATCAAGGGTGTACAGTTGACTTAAATGGGAAGTCAATTAACCTAATTAACATAAATAAGGGTTATTATTCGTTTTTTGACCCAGTCACACCCAGCTATAACAGCAATATATATTGAATAACCAATCAAAACTGAATAAGAAAATATATATATTATCTTGTGCAAATTTGTATAAAATGTGTTTTTTTATTAAAATATATTTCTTATTTTTGGTGTTTTTTGAAAATATATATATCGAGTATTTGGTGAATATTTCTTATATTTGGTGATTCTGGCTACTTCTTCGTAATCCAATTTGTCTTGTTTTAGAAGTAAATCATTTTTAGCAGTTTTTCATCTGTTCAGTTTGGTTTTTTTGTGACGAAGTATGACGTGTCAGTTATGCATATTTGATTTTTAAGACATGATCTGCCATATTGCCCTCGATGAAGACAAGAGTTTAGACCTTTTTTTCAATCACAAAATAATTAAGACATCCATGACCTGCCCTAAATGCAATAGTGCTTGTATTTTAACAAAAGACCAGAAGGTCTTTAGGTGCCGTAAAAAAATCTTAAAAATAACTGTGTGTCATTTCAGCTTAAGGGCACGCAAAATTTAGCGGACTACCCATGCAAGGTTGGCACATGTTATTACATTATCATTTGTATAATTTAGGTCTCGGGGGTATGGGGGCAGAGCCCCCGTAAAGATCACGCATCACAAATTGATCGGTCCTAATATTTTGCGGACAGTTCAGTACGTTACACCAGTTAGGTCAACTGTACGCCCTTGATGATTGGTTAGGTTAAGTCATGATATTTTCGTTTAAATTCACTAGTTTAAACAAAAATGACGAGTGCAAACTTTTCTGGTTAATTTTGAGGTGTTTTGTACAAAATTGCCATCCATTTCCTGTGTAAATGCGTAGTTTTCAAGATGATGATATCTTGAAAAGTACGCATTTGCACAGGAAATGGATGGCAGATTCGTGCAGAACACCTCAAAATTGACCAGAAACGTTTGCTCTCATTATAAAAAGAGACTGGGTCAAAAAACAAATAATTACCTAAACAAGTAATTTGAAAGTGTTGGAATGCTATTTATTTTTGGTTGGTTGAATAATTTGGGACGCGAAAATAGGATATTGCCATGTATAGTATCTCCCATCAAACAACATCTCTCAAAACTAAATATACCCAGTTTTTATATTTACATTTCATAAGAACATAAGAAATTTTTATAGTGGGTACACGAGGGGCAACTTCAGCCCATTGAGGTGGCTCCACTATGTAAAAACTGCCTGTACATTGGCAATAACCAATTTTTACAAAACTAATTAATTATCAACTTAAAATTAAAGATAGAATCTCTGGATCTAGAGGATCAAAGTCATAATAGGCTACTATCCATAAATATGTTATACTCTATATCTATTTATAACTGACATGCAAATATATCAGATCCAAAGAATCCAGTCAATTTCATTATGGTACCCATCAATACCAGTACCTTGCCAACCAAAAATAGGTCACGGTCCATATCAATTGCGGACCAAGTCACAACTTACAACCATATATATTACACTATATATACTTAGGAGGAAGAGTGTAGGTGTGGCTGTAAAGATTGTACAGTAATGTAGAAATGTGTGTGTACCCATTTTGGGTCTCCCACTTAAAGGTGTTTGTGGGGCAAGTGAAGATCATGAGTTTTTTAGTACCTCAGTACTATGGGGGGCACCACTCGGAAGAGGAATCTCTTTAAATGGGGTGTGTAAGGACAGAGAGTATCCCCTAACCCAAGATGCTGCCTCCCTATATCCCACAACACTTGCGTTGAGCTGTGGGATCTATCACTTAAATGCACATAATATATATGAAATAAACTAGTACCATTCATGCAATAAAAATGGTCTTAAACATTATCACCAGATGTCCCTTGCAGACATCAAACTATCCAACCTTCTTTTGAAGGAATCAAGTGTATCTGAAGTCACTACTTCTTTTGTCAGACTGTTCCAAAACTTAATTACTCTGTTTGTAAAACTATGTTTTCTTAAATTTGTTCTATATCTTGGCTTAAATAATTTCATACTATGACCTCTAGTCTGGTTATTGTGATCTTTAATGAAAAGAGAATCAAAATCTATCTTATCCAACCTTTTTATCATTTTATAGACCTTTATCATATCACCCCTTAACCACCACCTTTTTAATGAGAACATGTTTAGATATGCCAGTCTTTCCTTGTATGTCAGTTGTCTTAGAGATAGGATCATTCTTGTTGCTTGTTTCTGTACTTTTTCCAGTTTTTCAATATCATGTATCAAATAGGGACTATTAAATTGAATACAGTATTCGAGGAGGGGTCTCATATATGAAATGTATAGTTGCTTTATAATATTGAGTGATTTGTATTCAATGTGTGTGTGCATGAGATTGAGTCTAGCATTTGCTTTATTTCTGATTTCCATACAGTGATTTGAGGGTTTAAGTTCATTAGTCACAGTGACACCCAAGTCTCTCCTTATCATCATTTTTAATCCAAATTCCATTCATATTGTATTCAAATTCTGGATTTTTTGGCCCAATATGCATAACCTTGCACTTATCAACATTAAATCTCATCTCCCACTTATCTGCCCAGGCTATTACTCTAAGTCTTTTTGTATTGTCATTGCTCCTGCTGCTGACTTAACATTACATGGGCTAATTTTGTATCATCAGCAAATTTTGAGGTTTTATATGATAGGCCCTTCTCTAAATCATTTATATAGACAACAAAAAGCAGAGGTCCCCGCACAGACCCCTGTGGGACTCGGCTCAATACGGGTCTCCAAGTAGACTTATTTGCATTTAGATGAACTCTGTTTTCTTTTTCTCAGCCATTCTTCTATCCAGTCAGCTATATGACCTCTTATACCATGGGCTCTAACTTTTACCAACAATCTTGCATGAGGAACAGTATCAAATGCCTTTGCAAAATCTAAGTATACTATATCTACTGGCTCTTTATTGTCCAAATGCAATACTTACTTAACCCCTTATTTTCTTCTCTTAACCCCCTACTCTTTCCTTTCTCTCGGGCTAACCTTAGAGTGGATCTTAGGGTCTTTGTTAGCCTCAGCTTCTGTAGATCTGTAGACTCCATCATAAAATTCAATCAAGTTGGTTAGACAGGACCTTCCATTTCGAAAGCCATGCTGGCTATCATTTATAAGGTTGCACTCTTCAAGGAACTCAGTAACTTTACCTCTAATGATACTTTCGAGTAATTTGCAAATAATGGAGGTGAGGCTGGTGGGTCTGTAGTTTTTTGCCAAGTTTCTATTTCCTTTTTTAAGGATTGGAGCCATATTTGCTTTCTTCCAATACTCTTGAATTTCAGTACATATCAATTATTTATTAAAAATAATTTCTAGTGCCTGTGCTAGGTATATTCTTTTTGGCAGCTTTTATGACTATTGGATGCATTTCATCTGGCCCTGGAGATTTTTCCATTTTTAATTTATCTATTCCTTTTAGGATATCTAGTTTTAGTACCCTTAATTCATTTATTTCTCTATCTTGTCCTGGTAGTATAAGATCAGGAATATTATTTAAATTTTCATTTGTGAATACTGATAAGAAGTATTTTAGTTCTTCAGTTATTTCAAGATCATCATCTATAGTTTTAACATCTATATGGAGGGGGCCAATTTTTGGATCAAGTAAAGATAAGCACCCCCAACCTTTTTTAGTTAGCTTTATAAGGCTAACTAATGAAAATATCATGACTTAACCTAACCAGTGGCGTATCAAGGGAGGGGCGAGAGGGGCGACTGCCCCGAGTGGCACTTCCCGAGGGGTGGCAAATTACTGTCAGGCGGGCGCAGTATGCAAAATTTTGGGTTTTTATGTTTTAAAATGCAACCCTCCAAAAAATTATATCTCATCATTGTTGCGCGTTATTTGTGTACAAAATATCCATGGTTTTGATGAAAAATCATCATTAAATGCTATATATGCCACCTCAATGCCACTATTTCCACAAATAGTTGCATTAAATTTTCACATTGGAAAGGTTGCCAGCCCTATTTTTCAGACTTTCCCTATATTATTTTGGTTAGGCTTTGCATTCTTTGAGCTTTGATGATGATGATAATTAATGGTTGTTTTATTTTGTAGATACCCTACTGAATTAGCAAACATGAGCAAATGACAGAGACTGAGTGGTGCTGCATACAAGAATCTTCACGAAAAAAAAGAGGAGGAAGGCAAGCGTGCTGCTAAGCGATTTCATCAGTTAATGGGATTCTCAGACACACCTTCAGTGCCTTCTGGGAAGCAAGGAGATCAACCGCAATGTGATATATCTTTAGAGATAGATGTTCAAGTGGCAACTTCAAGTGAACCCCCAAATAATCAGGATCAACCCTCATCTACATCACAAAGTCACCCACCCACCCACCCACCCATCACCCACAGAGTCTGTTTAATGATTCTGGCAACTGGCCCGTTCCAATGACGGACAATTTGAGAATCGAACTCATTAAACGTGGACCATCACATTTGAAAAACATGAATGGACCCTTTCCAGCTGATTCAAACAATAGGTCAATGTCAAAAGTTTGGTATTTCAAAACTTTGGAAAATGGTGAAAAAATTGAAAGGTCATGGCTAATCTTCTCACCTTCAAAATGTAGCTTGCATTGCTTTTGCTGTCGTCTCTTCAACAACATCTCCAGTGCATTTGGAAAAGAAGAAGGATTTTTTGCCTGGAGGAAACTGAATCCAAGAGTACCTGAACATGAAAACAGTCCACATCATACCTGATGCTTTGAACAATGGAAAGAGTTGTCTATGCGCCTTCAGTTGAATGCTACAATAGATAATGCACATCAGTTGCAAATAAAACATGCTACTGCTAAGTGGAAAGAAATACTGAGACGAATTTATGACTGCATCATGTTCTTGGCAAAACAAGATCTTGCATTCTGAGGGCACCGAGAGAATTTAAATGAAGAAGCTGGGCTAGCTGGCAATTCTGGAAACTTTTTGGAGTTAATAAAACTAATGGGCAAATATGACCCAGTAATTAGGGAACATCTTACAAAAACGAATGACTGACAAGATATCCACTACGTATTTGTCACCTAACATTCAAAATGAGTTCATCACACTAATCGGCTGTAATGTTTGAAAATGTATAATTGATAATGTGTCTAGTGCAAAGTACTTTGCAATAATTTTCGATAGTACACCAGATATATCGCATATTGATCAGATGTCTCGGGTAATTTGCTATGTGTCGATTAAAGATGGTAATGTGGAGGTGAAGGAATCCTTCGTTGATTTTATTAAATTAGAGGGGAAGACTGCTGAGGCAGTTACTGATCTCATTGTCACTAAGCTCCGTGAGGATGGGCTGGATATCCAGAATTGTTATGGTCAAGGGTATGACAATGCTGCTACGATGGCAGGTATTCATCTTGGAGTTCATGCAGAATTCTTGATGTTAGCAAACACGCTGTTTTCATTCCTTGCAATAACCACTCGCTGAACTTGGCTGGAGTTCATGCCGCGGGACTAAGTCCTAATGCTGTAACTTTCTTTGGAACAATTTAATGAATTTTCGTCTACTTTTCTTCCTCTACTCATCATTGGGATGTCTTAACAAAACATTCCAAAATCACTGTCAAGCGAGTCTCTGATATGGGGTGGAGTGCTAAGTATGATGCTGTTTCTAGTCTTAAGAAGAACTTGACTCACATTGTTAGTGCCTTGGAAGAACTGAGTGAAGGGGTCTCCGAAAATCTGGACACAAAGGGCGAAGCTGAAGCTCTGTTGACCTCCATCATGTCATACATATTCATTGTGTACTTATTTTTCTGGGATCCAGTGCTGAAAGAAATCAATGATGCTCAGCTATATTTTCAAAGAAAGGGACTTGCTTTGGACCAGTGTGCATTAAAAATGAACTCTTTATCCGTGTTTTTAACTAATGAACGAGAGTCAGTAGTATCAAACGCTGCAGATGCCGCCGAAGAGTTCTGTAATGAAATGGATATCAGTATAGACCGCAGAGTCAGGAGACGGAGGAGAATGCCTGGAGAGCAAGCTCGTGATGCTGGATTGACCGTGCAAGAGGATGTACGCAGAGAATTTTTTGAAATCATGGATCGTTTATTAGCAGAAATTGAAAAACGCACAGTTTGTCTTAAAAACATGAATGATCGCTTTGAATTTCTGTCTCCTTCATACCTTTTGAATCAGTCCAAAGATGAAGAAATTAATACCAAGGTCAACAATTTTTCTTCCATCTTCAATGACATTAATCCAGGAAGTCTACTGGAAGAAATAAAGCGAGCGTTTGCGCAGACATTTGCTCAGTTTCGAAAGCATAAGCGTCAATGATGATCCAAAGAACTGGGATATGTTAAAACTACTTCAGTGGATCGTTAAATGGGATCTAGTGGAATCTTTGCCTCATATAACAATTGCCCTCCGGATCTGTCTAACTACATGCATGTCCGTGGCAAGTTGCGAACGAAGTTTCTCGAAACTGAAACTTATAAAAACTTACCTCAGGTCAACTATAAGTCAATCTAGACTGAGCAATTTGGCGATTATTTCAATTGAACGTGAAGTTGCAGAGACAATGGACATAGAAAAAATCATTCATGAATTTTCTGTTATGAAAGTCCGAAAATTTAACTAGGCATTATACATTATATAGTTATTGTTAAAATTATGTAGTGTATTATGTACGGTACATTATGTAGTACAGTCATACCCCGCTTTACGTCGGTTCACTTTACGTCGAATTTGACTTTACGTCGGTTTTCAAGAGCAAGATTTTGTTCACACTATGTCATTTTACTCGACTTTACGTCGCTTTACGTCATTTTTCGACTTACGGCCTTGGAACCAATTACTGACGTTAGGCATTTATTTTCATATTATCTATAGTATTGAAAACATAACCATAAAGTGTTTATTTATAGTTGTATCTAATCGCTACCATCGTTGGAGTGTTTTACAGTTTACAATCAGTTTTCGGTAGACTTAGGCACCTCTGTTCGCTTTACGTTGGGATCCTTGGAACTAATTACCGACGTTAGGTGGGGTATGACTGTATTGTTAAAATTGAAGTTGCTTTATTTAAGTTTTTCTTCCAATAAAAGTTTTGTTTAGAAGTGTATTTTTATAAAGGAATTATTTTTAAAATTGAAAATTGTTGCGGGGGGGGGCGGCATTTTCGCCCCAAGTGGCAAAAAGTATTGGTACGCCTCTGAACCTAACCAATCGTTAGGTCAACTGTACGCCCTTGACGATTGGTTAGGTTAGGTCATGATATTTTTGTTAGTTAGCCTTATAAACCTAACTAAAAAAGGTTGGGGGTGCTTATCTTTACTTGATCCCAATTTTCTTTTTCACTCTACTTTTCAAATTGAAGTGACTGAAAAACTGCTTAGGATTGTTTTTTAAATTCTTGGCTAGGCTTTTTTCCAGGTCTTGTTTGCTATCTCTGATCGCTTTCTTGCAAATGCTTCTTTTACTTTTATATATTTTGGAGTCTGTGCCATTTTTAGTTCTTTTGAATTAAATGCTTTTGTTTTTTCTCTGATTGCTCCTTTTACATTGCAGTTTATCCAAGGCTGTTTTTTATTTTTTCCAGTTCTGATTTTACACTGTGGGATATGCTTCCTTTGTATGTTCATTATTATACTTTTAAATTTTTCCCACACTAGTTACTGTCTGTTCAGGTTGTAGAATATCTGTCCAATTTATTAGACATCATTTACTAGTCCATTTATATTTCCTCTCTTAAAATCTGGGATTTCTACTTTATTTTCACTAGGTCTTGACTTACAAACAATATTAAACTGAAGGATACAATGATCACCTGAACCTAGTGTTTCTGAAACTGAGATATCCTGGAAGGTATCTGGATTATTTGTTAGAATTAAATCTAGAATGGCATCAGCTCTGGTTGGCTCCTTTATTAACTGGGCTAAACCATTCTCAATTATACAGTCTAAGAATCTCTCATTACTTTCTGGTGTTTGTAATATTTCCCAGTCTATATGCCTATAATTGAAATCTCCAACAATAATAATATTGCTTGTCATTGCTTGATTTATTTCATCAATAAGTTTATTTTCAACATACATATTTTCTTCTCTACTTTTGGGGATTCCTCTAACTGAACATCCCTCAGGTGGTCTATAGATACCCGCTATCCTGAATTTTCTGGCATTTTTATGCCCAATATCTATCCATACAGATTCAACTATTTCCTCTTTAATGGAGGTAACTTCAACTGGATTCAGATTTGTCCTGGCATAAATAAATACTACACCACCCTCTGAATATTTACGTTCATAATAAAAAAGTTCATTGCCATCAATTTCATAAGTACAGTAATGGTATTCTCTGTTTCACTGAATGGACTATTTGGTATCATACTGAATTTTGTCCAAGTTTCAGTGTCAGTCATATCATCAGGATTTTCAATACCTATGTATGCCTTGAATTCATTTATTTTATCTCAGATACTTCTTGCATTTACATAGAAAAATGACAAAGAACCCTTGGAATATTTTGCTTGTAATTTAGTCTGGGGGTCATTCTCTGTCAGATCAACCAAAAAAAATTGAAATTAACACCCTCATCTCTCATATTTTGCTGAAATTTGGTTTATAGGGAGTTTGTGAGCCCTGAATCCATTTCTGAAATTATAAGGTCAATCCGACCAACGGTTCAAGAGATATGACCTCGGGCAATTTGACGTCACTCGCGAGGTTACTAACATTTGGCGAGCCATAACTTGGGTAATAATTGTCATAATTATATAAAGGTATATATATTTAGAATCAGAAAACGACAAGGAATCCAAATATGCAAGTTTTAGAACTCTAGGTTGAAAAATAAAAAAGTTACACTGTAACCAAAATTTGAGGTCACGATTTGACCTCTGGGGTATCAAATGAGAATATTTTTTTTAAATGTAAAAAATGAAGGCATAGGCATTGGCTATTAGAATCAGCAAAAAAAAGTTTGTTTATGTTAGTATTTTTCATGTAACTAACATATAAGTGAACACCATATTCATAAGTTGTGCGTCAATTCTACCTATTTTTTCACACTTAAGCTCATAATTTGACCTATAGAAATTAAAATTACATTTTTTATAGATATAAAAAACAAAGTCCGAGTTCTTGACTAATAGAAACAATCATAAAAAGTTTGTTTATGTTGGTACTTTTCATGTAACTAACTTATAAGTGAACACCATATTTATAAATTGCTTGTCATTTCAAGGAATTTTTATATCTTAGCTATCAATTTGACCTCAAGCTCCAAGAATTTAATAAAAATTGTATTTCACTGCTAATCTACACTGGCAATAATAGTTATAATAGTGAAAGGGGAAGACTAAGCTCACATGTAGCCTAAACAAACCTGTTGAAACATGTTGCTACTTGTCTAAGTGCAGAATCAACACAGATAGTTGCAAAATTCCTTGTCTACAGGTTAGTACAGTTCCAGCCAGCACTGTGGGTGGCTGGTGGGTATGGTGTTTTAATGAGCCTCAGAGACTATCAAGGCCTAAAATATTAAGTGTGTATAGCTATATATTTTCTAAAAATATATATTACCTAATTGTAAATCCTATATCTTTACAGATCAAAATACAATGGTTCGGCACTTGAAATACTGCCAGGACCCTATTCAAAAACACAAGAAACGCATAACAATCAATCTTAGAAAAGTGACTGATATACTTGTTGAAAAATGTGCTGGAAGAGTGAAAAAAGACTCATTGTTGTGTGTGAACTGCTGGACACTGATAATGAAAAACCCCACTATACTTAGTACCACTGAAAACAACGAGTCTGAGCAGGATTCAAATGAATCATCTACTATCAGTGGCTTGAGTAACATCTCTTCAATTCAAGATCTGGACAATGACAGTGATTGCTTGATAAAGGAAAATCCTTCAACTTCAGTTGAACCAGTTCTAGCATTTCTGGACCAAACACCAGTTAAAAAAAGTAAGTAATAAATTAATATAATAACTTATACTTTACTACAAGGTCTGTTTGATCTACTATATAGCCAATTATATAGCATTTAAGGTACTATAATTAATATTTAATTACTAATATTCAGGTGTGTGAAACCTTTTTTTCTGTTCTTTTCAGAAGGGCTGTCATTAAGCCAGAAAAAGCGCAAGGCTCGTGGTAAGCTATCATCTGCTCAGAAACACCTGAAGGAGAGGCTAGAACTCAGTTATGGTGTTCAAATTACTGAGGAGGTAAGTGATACTTCAAAACCTGAAACTAAATCTGAAAAACATCTAGACAAATTAATGAATGAATTGAAACAGTCATTCCTGGAGAGCAAATGTCACCATCACAAACTACAAATATTGACACTCTCACCATACACAATTGAAAAAAACAGCTAGTTTCTTTCAAACTACAACATACATGGTGAAAAGAAGCCGTTCACTTAAATCAGAACATGGAATCCTTCCGAAGATTCCACTAATGAGCAAAGGAAAAGTGATATCTGAAGAACACAAAGATATAGTTAGAAGATTCTATGAGTCAGAAGAGGTTAGTCGTATGTGTCCTGGCCAAAAGGATTGCGTGAAAGTTATCAAGTGCTGAAGTGCAAAAACGATTGGTCCTCGGAATTTAAGAGAGATGTTTGAACTATATAAAAATGATGAAAAGAATCCCAAAATAGGATTTTCCACATTTGCAAAATTATGGCCATCATATTGTGTGCTTGCCGGTAGTGGTGGGACTCATTCTGTCTGTGTCTGCACATACCATCAAAATCCAAAATTGCAGCTGGCTGCATTGGGAGAAAGAGGTCTTTCATACAAGGATCTTATGGATTACAGTATCTGCAGTACAGAAAGAGAGACTTGCATGATGCAAGTTTGCAATGATTGCCCAAGAGAAGAGGGTGTCCTGGATTTTCTTGAGTTACTTGACAGTGTGAAATCAGCTCCAAATGAAATATCTTACAAGCAATGGGTGACTGTTGACCATTGTACAATGGTTGATAAGGTGGAGCCACTTCATGAATACTTATCATCCCTAAGCATGAAAATATCCCGCATGGTTCGTCATCACTTTGTTGCTCAGCAACAATCACAGTACTTCAAGCAGTTGAAAGAAACACTACCACCTCAGAGCGAGGTAGTTATAGTAGGTGATTTCTCTGAGAATTATTCTTTCATTGTCCAGGATGCTGCCCAAGGGTTTCACTGGGACAATTCACAGTGTACAGTTCACCCTTTTGTCATCTATTATAGATCATCTGCAGACCAGGAACTTAGCCATTTTAGTGTCTGTTTCTTATCTGCATCACTAAAACACAACACTATAATGGTTTACTCATTCATATTGAAGCTTATGACATATGTTAAATTCAGATGCCCACACTTGAAGAAGGTGCACTATTTCTCAGATGGATGTGCTGGCCAATATAAGAACAGATACAACTTCACAAATCTCTGTTACCATGAAGAGGATTTTGGTCTGTCTTGTGAATGGCACTTCTTTGCTACATCCCATGGCAAAAATGCATGTGATGGGATTGGAGGAACAGTGAAAAGAGCTACTGCTCGTGCCAGTTTGCAGAGAACTACAGAGAGGCAAATTCTTACACCAGAACACATGTTTCAGTTTTGTGAAGAAAACTTGAGCAAGAAGATAAATTTTTTCTTTGTAACTACAGCTGATTTGAAAGATGCAGAAGAACGGTTGGAACATCGATTCAAGGATAGTAGGGCTATTCCTGGAACTCAGAAATATCATAGATTTGTTCCCCTAAACAAGGAAGAACTGATGGTGTATCCCATTTCAAGTGGCATTGGAGAAAAGAAAAGAATAAGGAAAAGTCATTTTACTAATGAACCTGCAATGCTTGGTAACCTAAAATGTGTCAAACCAGGAGAGTATGTTGGCTGCATTTATGACATGCAAGTTTGGTATGGAATTGTGGAGGAATATTGTGAAGAGTTTGATGATTTCACTGTGAACTTTCTACATCCCTCTGGGTCATCAGGATCAAGTGCATATTATTATCCATCAAACAAGGATTCATGTGCAGTGCCAGGACATCATATATTAACTGTAATGAGTTGTCCTACCCTAAGAGGAGGCAGCAGAATTCAATACATTTTTCCACAAAAGAAATTGATGAGAGCATCGAGCATGCAAAAATTGTATTAGGCTAGCACATGAATCCTCTAAGTAGGTCTTCCCCTTTCACTATTATAACTATTATTGCCAGTGTAGATTAGCAGTGAAATACAATTTTGCATTTTTTGCCTTTGTTTTTATATCTATAAAAAAATGTAATTTTAATTTCTATAGGTCAAATTATGAGCTTAAGTGTGAAAAAATAGGTAGAATTGACGCACAACTTATGAATATGGTGTTCACTTATATGTTAGTTACATGAAAAATACTAACATAAACAAACTTTTATTTGCTGATTCTAATAGCCAATGCCTATGCCTTCATTTTTTACATTTAAAAAAAAAATTCTCATTTGATACCCCAGAGGTCAAATCATGACCTCAAATTTTGGTTACAGTGTAACTTTTTTATTTTTCAACCTAGAGTTCTAAAACTTGCATATTTGGATTCCTTGTCGTTTTCTGATTCTAAATATATATACTTTTATATAATTGTGACCATTATTACCCAAGTTATGGGTCGCCAAATGTTAGTGACCTCGCAAGTGACCTCAAATTTCCCGAGGTCATATCTCTTGAACCGTTGGTCGGATTGACCTTATAATTTCAGAAATGGATTCAGGGCCCACAAACTCCCTATAAACCAAATTTCAGCAAAATCTGAGAGATGAGGGTGTTAGGCACTGGTTGATCTGACAGAGAATGACCCCTGGTTCTTGTTCTGTTCATTTGGAAAACATGCAACTGCTGGGGCCTATCAAAGTTATCCAAGTCATGAGTTCCTTTAATCTTTCCCTGTAATCCAATCTCCTTAGTTAGGAATAAGCTTGGTTGCTATAAGTTGCACACCTGATTAGCCTAGGCCCCCACTAGTTCATTCCATCCAGGGGACAACCTAACTTAGGCCATAAAGCTTTTAACTGAGTTAAAGAATAGTATTTAATGTAACTTTAGATTGTGACTGTAAGGTTTGTAAGAAGGAAGTTAGGGAAGGGGATTAGGCTGTAGCATGTGAGAGTTATGACAATTGGTATTACTCAGCCTGCATCAAAATTATGGTTACTGGTCAAAATGTTTTGTAGTCAAAAGTATAGCAGTTATGTGGCGCACCTAAAGCAAAAGCATCCTCTGTGTAATTTATTTATGGTCAGATTTTTATGAAATTTTCAATACAGAGGTTTTCAAGGTGGACATCGGAATAACTCGCACCATTTTTTGAAAAAAATTTTGGTTAGGCTAACTGTGTGCCCTAACCAGGCTGAAACCTATAAATCCAAGAAGTTATAGAAAAAAAAAATGTTTTTGGGGTCATTATGCAGAAAATGACATGGCCTGAAGTTGAATTCAAGAATACATTTTTCTAGTGTATTTTGGTGTGCTCTGTTCAAATATAACCTTAATTTCTTGTGTAAATGAACAGAAATACGTGTTTGGGCACGTGTTTGGGCCATGCAATGACAACTGTATTTCTGTTCATTTGCACAAGAAATGAAGGTCATATTCGAACAAAACACATCAAAATACACTTGAAAAATGTATTTTTGACTACATTTTATACAATAAAGCATAACCTAACATGTTCATGTTACGAGATCTTGTAAATGATGCATTACCACAGGAAACATTCAAAACACCTCAAAATTAACCAGAAAAGTTTGCTCTCATCATTTTTGTTTAAACTAACGTAAATATCATGACTTAACCTAACCAATCATCAAAGGTGTACAGTTGACCTAACCAGGCATTCAATTGACCTAACAGGTTAATATTGGTTATTTCACCCAAATATCTTCTGATCTTTTCGTATTAGGCACTCTGTCACATTTTGGGCAAGTTAAGGATGAGAGAATAACGCCGTAATTAATAAAAACATCCAATGCTTTGTCTTCATCTAGGGCATATGATGAATCAAGTTCTCAAAGTCGAAACCATATGAATGGCACATCATAATTCTATCACAAACACCACGAAATTGAATCCAATTAGAAAAAAAAAATAGCCACAACAGAAAAACAAACTAATTAAGTCGCAGAGTAGCGAAAAAAATAGCCCAAGATTATATATACTCGTCGGACCAAAAATGAGTGTATTTATATATAGGCAGGCCCCGTTATATGCGAGTAATGCATGCACGGAAAACGTCGCATAAAGCGAAACAAGTAACCTATGTAAAATACGAGATTGTTGCCAACAATTTAAAAAATTAAGGATAAAAATGTTTTTTGTATATTTTGACATTTTAATTTTGAAATAAATGTAAATAAAGAACGAAATATATGTGTACTAGACGTATGAGACAGTTTTCAGTTCTAAAAATTTCCATTTCAGTCATTGTAGAGCTTCTGTTTCTTGTTTTTAAATCTGAAGTTGAAGCAGTTTGGCCTTGTTCCTTATATTGTTTTGATTTTTCTAAAATACACTGCACAGTGGATTCATTAATAGCGTGGTCTCGAGCAATTTTACATTTACTAATAGCACCACTTTCATATTGTTTAGTTATGTCTAATTTTGTTTCTAAGGAAATAACTGTTCACTTCCTTTTAGTGTATGTATACTTATGCCAAATATAACGATGTGCACAGCATGGAAACAACAGCGATACTGAGTACAGGTTGTGTGAACAGTACGTAAGTACGTGCGTACCGTACATATATACGTATGTGAATATGTATGTTTCGTATATATTGGTGCCAAAAATAGCGCTAAATTGAATTTGATACTCGCATTAAATAAGAATTGGTGCCAATGCACAACTCGCATTAAATTGAATTTCATGTATATCGGAATCGCATATAACGGGGCTTGCCTGTATATATTATTAGTATCATAATGTTCACCATTAATATGCATTTGCACAAAAAATGAGTGACAAATTTGAATAAAGAGATTAAAACTACCTCATAAAAAGTTATTTTGATTTACAGGTTCAGCCAATGTCATTTAAAACATATTGACCATTTTTGGATATGGTGTGGGTTATTCCGATGTCTGCCATTTTCAAATACCGAGAATTGAATTTTAGGTCGAAATTTTGAAAAAAAATTGACAAAATTTTGGAAGTTTTTATAAATTAAAATAGGGTTTGAAAGCCTCTATATTGAAAATTTCATAAAAATCTGACCATAAACTAGAAATTATCACAGGGGTGTTTTTGCTTGGGTCAAATAGTTTGGGAGTAATGACCCCCCCCCCCCCCCCCCCCCCCCCCCCCCCCAATTTTGGGGTCAGCAGCATAACCTTCTGATTTTGAAAGGTCATAACTCAGGATCTATGGATGGATTTTAATGATTTTGGTGTCAAAATACTCAGAAAACAGACAGAATAACTTTAATTTTATGCACAGAGTGCGTATATTCCATTAAAAAAAAAGTTGCATTTTTCACCTTTGACCTTGACCTCAGTCAGAATTCAAAATTCAAGGTCATGAAAATTGGCATAAGTAAAGACCTTTTAGATGAAGCATATTCAAGCAAAAAATTGGAGTGGGATATCTATGGGTTTGCTTTCCACAAGCATTTGAAATTGTGCATGTTGAAAATTTTGAGCATTTTATTTAAGATAACTTCACAAATAGTTCATATATATATACATATTACATATAATATAGCTACATACATGATTTGATATATACCTATAGGTAAGCATCAAGATTTTTACAAACAAATTATTTGGTTCTCTAAAAGTATCAATAATTTTTATCACAAATCCTATATAATTTTTGCAGTTAAAAATAACTTGAAATTTAGGTGTTTGAAGTTTGAACAATGACTAACTTGTACAGGTATTTCTGATAAATTAACACTTCATATTGCTGTGCTGAACCTGAAAAATATAAATTTTATACTTATTAAAAATTTAAGTAAAATTATCATGATAAGGAGTTGTTTAAAAAATTAATTAGCAAGGTAGGTAAACCCCTTAGTTACCTCCCAAGGCCTAGGTGTGTACCTCATTCCAACTTCTGAAGGACCTAGGCCTAGATACTATGCAGGGTGCCAAAACAGGTTTTTTCATTCCATATTAGTTTAGAGATCTTATATATTCTACTGTATGGCAGAAACAAGCATAGGCATCGGGCACATGCTTGTGGAGAAAATAAATTTTCTAACCTCTAAGCTACTATGATTTTAACCCAGGACCATTTATTCACAGTCACAAGCTCTAATGGCTAGAGGGTTAGAGGGATTTCTGCTATTTAATAATAATTTAATATTAGGAAGCTGTACAATTTAAGATAGACTAATACAGTCAACCCTCAATTTACGTCATCACCATCTTACATAATTTCAAGTTACGAGAAGCCCCCCATTGACTGTAATTGATTTGTCTTATGTAATTATTTCGTGTTGCGTAATAGCTGCGTAATCGCAAACACAGTGCATGACCACTCACTGGCAGGATGCTGGGTATTTCACGTTATTTCATTGTTATTTTTACTGTGCATTATATAAAGTGATACTGTATGAAGTGATTAATAATTTGGCAAATTATTAAATGTGAAATTATTAAGGATTATTAAATAATTTGAGATAAAAAAGTGTGTGTGTGAAGTTGAAACATTGACAAAATAACACGCTATAATTTTTTTCTGTGATTTAATAAATTGCGCAAAGAATTAGAACCAGTGCTTCACTAATTAAATAATTTTGTGCAATAATAAATAAAAACAGTGCTAAAATTTTATTTACAATTTTAAAATAAGTGATAGAAATTAAAATTAACCATGGCCCCAAAGTTGGCTGCTGCTGCTAAGCCAGCAAGAAAGCGCACAGAAATTACTATTCAACAAAAGCAAGATATCATTCGAAAAAGTGAAGGTGGTGCTACTCTTCAAGATTTAATGAAGGAATATGGCTTTGTGTACACAACTATTGCTACCATTCTAAAGAACAAAGACAAAATAAAGAGTGCTAAAGTAAGTGATGCTTCAACTATTATTCGAAAAGGATGAGATATAATTGTAGAAGTGGAAAAACTATTGTTAGTTTATATTTGTTTTTATCGAAAAATTTAATTATTTTATTATTTTCAATACTTTTTTGGGGTCCTGGAACAGATTACCCGATTTACATGTATTTTGGGGTTTGACTTACGTCATTTTTGAGTTAAGTAACATCTCGGAACGGATTAATTACGTAAGTTGAGGGTTGACTGTACTTAGAACTTTATTCATAAGTGTAATTATTAAAATATAGTTAGTTACAGTATATAGGCATACATGTCAATAAGTAATTTAAATAGCAATACAGGTAAACCTCATTTTATGCCGCTTTAACCCTTACGTTGCTACGGTATGCAGATCATGAGTCAGCAGAAATGCTAAAAAACCTGGAAAATTTGGAATTTTTCTAATTTTTTCCAGGGATCCAGGTAGCGAACAAGTTTTTTGCAGTTTAGTTTATATACCCATAAAATTATTATCATTTTCTTTTCTACATGAAAGAAAATGAAAATTAAGGGCATAACTTTATGATTTATAAGTTTTTGAAAGGTGGTCTATACTAGGTTTTATGCAAATTTCTCTAGAATATAGCGGCTATATATAATATAATATATATATTATATATATTATAATTATATATAATATATATATATAAGCTAATATAATGGTGCATTACCGTTTTACTTTTACTGGGGAGTTGTGGCAGCCAAGAGCACTTGCCCGCCTGGAGAGCTGTGGCGGCCATGAGTACTCACTCAAGGGTGGGTCGCTCAGGCTCCCCATAGCAACGTAATGGTTAAATTACGTTGCTTCATTTTTATACTGCTTAAAGTAAAAGCTTAAATGTAAAATTAAAAATTGTAAAAAGCTGTAAACTACGCAAAATATGATGATGTAACTGTGCGGGACTACTGGAAGTCATATGACATTTTAAAAGGCATTTCCAACATAGCCACAGCTTGGAATGAAGTTTCGAAATCATGTCGAAATGGTGTCTGGCGTAAGCTGTGGCCTGATTGCATTGCTGATTTTGGTGGATTTGACAGTGTTGAAACTGTGACAAAAGACGTCACTAAGATAGCGAATGAAGTAGGTCTAGATGATGTGGAAGATGATGATGATGAACTGCTCAATTCTGCAGTTAATCAGCAAAAAAAAAGAGGCTCTCCCTCCGGGATCTTCCTCTCAATAAATCATCTCCATCTCACCATTGTCAAACAAGATCAAATAATTTTGATTTTAATTGCTTTAATTACCAAAGTAAATAGTAATTTATCTTTAATTCAATTATTTTATTAATATTAAGCATTCTTTTACTAGTTTCAAGCATATAACCCATTAATAATTTTCATTTTATGGAAAATATGGGGTCACTTTTGGAGAATCCTGGAACCTATCCTATTTATTTAGGTAGAAGCCCATTATTTTTTAACTTCAATTTACGCTGCTTCACTTTTTGAGGGCAATCTGCTGGAACCTAACCCCGGCATAAATCGAGGCATACCTGTACTCACATTTTCCACGCAGTTGTAAGTTTTTTATTATATGTTTTTGACAATAAGTTTGTATCCAGTTTCTTGATTACTTTTTAAGATGATGCTTTTTTAGGATCATATTGGCTTCATTGGTTTCCTTTTTTGTTATTGGGTTTATGATTGTGAGGATGTTGGACAAATCTACTGTAAGTATATCAAGATTTTCAGGATAAGTAATTGACTTGTTTGGGCCACAAGGGTGAAGGAAGTTTACTTTCACTTCACCCTCACCAGGATATGTTTCCATCACACACCCAATCCACCAGTGGTTATCATACTCCACTGTTACATATCCTGTGACATTTTCAATTAATTGAGTAGCTTGTTGGGGGGAAGCGAATTCCTTTCGACTTTCAACTGAGGCGCTGTACATTTGTACTTCTAAACAATTTTTTGTCAGTGGTATGAATGAATGTAATTTTTGAGTTCCTGGTATGGTTCTCGCTTTTGATAAAATTGGATCTAAAAATTCTTTCTCATTTGAGTATTATTCTTGTGTTGCAAAGCTAAAAGACATTTGAATCAATTTTAAGGAACAGAAATCAAAAAGATCTTTTGGGGACAGAATTTGATTTTCATATGGCCTATGAAGACTTTCTTTTGATGCTTCCCTTTTGATGGTTCCTCCGACACCATCTGATGGTCCTTTGCCATGGCTGGTAGCAAAAAAATGCTACTCAGCCTTAACTCCAAATTCTTCGCAGTGGCAGCATAAATTTAAAAAGTTTTTGCAGTTTTTGTATTGACCTGCGCATCTGTCGGTAAAATAGATAATTCTGTTTAGTAGCTGAAAATTTGACTTAAGATGATTTGTTAAAACTTTTATGAATAGATGCACTGCAACAGTATCATGTGTATTACATTCTGAGATAATAGTTAGAGAGCTGTGATTTACTTTTTCTTGCTCTTTGTAATAATAAACCCATGGATGAAGAGTTGCTTGGCAATTATTCCAGTGAAATCCTTGAGCACAATCTTGGACTACAAAGGAATAGTTCTCGGAAAAGTCCCCAATCAACAAAAAATTGCCTTTATCCAGTTCATTTTTTCTTTTTTCTAGATACTTGGCTTGTTGTTTGGCAATGAAATCATGATGCCTTAGTCAAGTTAGTCGAGAAATAAAGGTATCTAGGAAATCTTCTAAATTTTGAATAACACAGTCCAGCTGAGATCGATCTGTTGTTGTCCACTGTTTGTACTGGATTTCATCAATACCTTTTTCTTTGTAACATGTAAGAAGAGTTCCCTTTACCAAATCAGGCTGAGGGCATTGATCACACACTCCTAAATAGCAAGAAGGTTAACTTTTGTTACAAATAATTTTGGCTAAAGCGCAGTGGTAACTACCCAATAGAGTTTCTCACTGGTAATTTCTGCCATTCTAGAACATGTCATCATTAACTTAACATTCTGATGAATTGTGCAGATGCACACACTATGCGTCCCACTTGCTCCCACCAAAACACATTCTTTCGGGTGTAGCATCGCAAATTTCAAAAATCCTATAGAGAGAGCTGGAAACTTAAACTTAAATTGTTGATATGCTTCTTTTAGTTTACATAAAACTAACCTCTCTTGCTATTTTTTTCATTCACCATTTTCTTTTATTGTTACATAGTCTTCCTTGCCTGCCATTTGTCTACTTATTTCATCATTTCTAAAAAACTCTCTAACAGTGTTAGTTACTTCCAGTGGCAATTCCTTCCCCATCTTTGGATTTGGTGACGACAATACTCCCTTTTCTTTTGCAAGCTGCTGAGCCTGAACAGCCATTCTTTGTGAACAGTTAAATTCTTGAATTAATTTTCTTACACTCAGTGATGGTGTAAAAACAGTTAGAAGCATAATTTGGTCATGTTTATCTGAGTTTTGATATTTATCTTTCAATGTTTGGACAACTACTTCTGGCTCAGACAGTTTGTCTACATTTGATGGACCTGGCTCTTGAGGAATTTCACCTACCATATCTAAGTGTCTTCTTACTGAACTTTGTATTTTGGCCATTTTTGTTGGGAGGTATGCTTAGTGATGTAAAAAAAAACATTTTTTTTTTTGTTTTTTGTTGTTTTTTTTTGTCGTTTTTTTTTTTTTTTTTTTTTTTGTTTTTTTTTGTTTTTTTTTTTTTTTTTTTAATTAATATAGATATTGCCAATTTAATTATAAGGTATACTTTGCAATGATATATATTATAAAAATAAATAAATAAATAATAAAATAGGCCATATGGTACCAGTATAGAATGTCCTTTTCAGCCTATTTACAGAAAAACTGGCCTCTTTCTTGCACTGAAAAGTCTTGTATCTGAGATCCATTAAACTTGCGAGAACACTGGCTAGGAGCTGACTGCCCATTGTCCAACCTTCCCAGGACTCTCCCATCCATGCCTCGGATTTGAATCTCCCACTTAACTATCCTTTAGACCCGCGATGACATATCCCCCCCCCCCCACGAGACCATCCATATATATATATATACACATACACATACACCCATATACATATATACCAATATATACATAAATACTTATATACACATTTATATCTATTGTATACCCCATACACATGCATACATCCAGAATTCCAGATACATACGCATGCATACTCACATATATACCTACACAAACTCATACACCTCTATTTCGCCCTTTCATTACCTCCGAGATCATTTAGCACATACAGTAATATCCATACAGCCAAAAGAAACCAATTAAGCACAGACAGAGCAGCAAAGCTAGTATTTATATCCCAAAATGCAAAATTCCAAGAAAGTGAAGTAAAACATGGTGCTACATTGGCTTCGTCAACATCCAAATCTGCAATAAATACCAGTACCTGTGATATTGAAACTATTTGCTTTAATCAATCTAGTGATAATGATTCTTCAATGGAAATAGAATCAGATAATGAAAGTTAAACAGCATTAGGTTAACACAAAGGTTAAAGAAAGAGATGAATATTTATATTTTTTTTATTTTCTATTTGGAATATATATATATATAATATTATATATATATATATATATATACACACACTGGTATTCTTGCCAATCACAATTATATCTATTGTTTTATACCAGTATTATGGATATTATACCAGTACCTGTGATATTGAAACTAGCATATATGCTCTACCCAATCTAGTGATGATTCTTCCATGGAAATGAAGGTTAACCAACATTAGGTTAACAAAAGGTTCAAAAAAAGGTGAATATTTTTTTTTTCGATCTGGAATATATATACTGGTACTCTTGCCAATCACAATTATGTATATTGTTTGAAATGAGGAAGAATGTTTTATGTTCTAGTTAAAAAATATAGGTATATACATATAAAAAATGAGGGTTTGTTTTCCTTTCTATTATATACTTTTTGTGTGATTCAGTTTTTCTAAAAGATGACTATATACATATACTAGGTATAACCGTATAAGCATGGTAGTATAGTAAATTATAGGTAATACTAATATACTTATTAGATTAAAGGAAGAAAAATATGGAATAAGTTTAAAACAATAAAAAACAAAAAAAACAAAAAAACAGACTATCTTCGTTTTAAACAAAAAAAAACAACAACAAAAATGACACAATAAAAAACGACTCACATCACTAGGTATGCTTCATTTCTTTGAATCTTGCGCTTGACAATCAGACTTTCCCCAATCATGGCGATTGTCTCATTCATTGCTGACAATTCAGCATTCTTGTCAACAAAAACATCATCTGATGACACAGTTTCCATAGTAGTATCAGACGAGCTTGATGATAATATTTCTGGTTCTGCTATATTTTGAACTTGTAAAATAGATAAGGAAAATTTTTTTCTGCATGATGAACATAACTTTTGGCCTGGCTTCAGATGATTTGGAAATTTTTCTGTCAGTGATTGTGAAGCAGGCCGAAGATCAGAAGATTTAATTTTAAATTGTGGGAATTGAATGGATCACAATAATATTTTGATGACATGTTATCAGTATATACCGTAGTCAAAACCTGAACACACAAATTTAACATGATTAAATATACAAATTATATAGGTACTGTGATGAAAATTATTGTTCTTTTAGAGCAGCAAATACCTTAATATTTGCAAAAATCTTAATACATAGTTTATTTATCAAACGATGAATGTAGCTATATTTATACATATATTTATATCATACATACATATATATGAACTATTTGTGAAGTTATCTTAACCCTTTAGCTCCGTATTTGGCGGATGAAATGATTCCCTATGAGATGTAGTTTTCCACTAAAAAATGAAATTATTGATATTTTGTTTAAAAATACTTTTTCTAGACTATTTTAACCTGAATTTTTTTAATCTGAATGTATAAATTACATAATTATACAAATATCATTAATTTTAATGGAATATAATACCATTTTATTATTTTTAAACTAGTTATCCATAAAATAAAATACCCAGTATAAAGAAAATTTCATGTTTTTATGGATAACTTTATTAGAACCTAACCAAGTCAAAATTGCTGAAAAAAGTTTTGTTGATTTTTTCCGACTATTTATTTTCAACTTTTGTGCTCATACTGATAAACTTATTGTAAGGGTCAATATAATAAAAAACATTGAAATATGTACAATTTTATTCCTTAAAAGAAATAAACATAAATATTCTTACATATAATTGATAAATTTATTCCTTTAGTTATAACATTTTTCCTTTAAAATGTGAGAAACATATCTAATTGCTACAGTCAGGTTTTTCTATATTTTTTTTTGTGTGGTACACTTCAAAACAGGGTTGTTGATTGGTAATCTTGCTGAGTTTCTACTTCATCATCACTTTCGTAGTCAGGGCCATCGCTAAACTCATCTTCAGAACTGGTCGGGTATAATTTGGCGCTGCCATTTGGGAGCCACCGTTTGGGCACCACCGTTAATTAGTATTACGTATTAAATAGTAATACTTGGTTATTAACCTGAAGTGCTGTCTGTCTTTTCAGATAAGTTGTGTTGTTGCCCTTAATAGCATAATTGTCTGAAAATATATCAAGTAAGAAAGGGAAACAGAAGTTTTCACATAATGGATATTTGTATGTGTTTGATAAATGTAGCAAGCGCGACCCTTCGTTACTTTTTTGGCAGTGCGAGCAAAAGAGTCAGTGCAAAGGGTGAATACATACAAAAAACAATGAAGTGATTAAAGAGGTTAACATACATTCTCATGCTGCTTCAGTTGTAAGTGTGGAAGTTGCTAAAATAAAAACAAATGTAAAGCATCAAGCTGAAGAAACCTTAGGAAGACCCTCTGCAATTATAAATACCTGTGTAGCAAATATATATCAAGCGGCCCAAGCAGCACTTCCAAATTCTAATGCAATGAAAAAAATAATTAGGAGAAAACATAATCTACTTGATATGGTTCCCTCAAACCAAATAAATTCAGTACTTCATTTTTTGTGTATTATAAGGTGTATATACACTATATGATCAAAAGTATTCGGACACCCCGGAAAATCCACATTTCTGCAAATATCACCTTTGCCGAAAGGTATGCTGGGAAAAAGCGTGGTGAAACTATAATGCTGAGGTGTTCTGTTAAGTTATCAGTAACTGTTGTGAAGCCATGCCACGCGGACGTGAACTCTCCGAGTTCCAACATGGACTCATCATCGGATGTTATTTAAGTAACGTTTCTATACGAAACATTGCAGCCAAACAGGATATACCAAAGTCGACTGTAGCGGATGTTATCATGAGATGGAAGCACGATGGTGCAACTAACGCGAAAAAACGTTCCGGACGACCATGCAAACTGACGGAACGTGATAGAAGAAGTCTGGTACGACATGTCAAGAAGTCCTGCATGTCCTCTGCCGCTTCCATCGCTGAGGAGGTAGGAAGAGCATCCGGTACCTCCGTTAGTACTGTAACTATCTGTAGAGAGATGCACAGACTCGGTTATTATGGTAGAGCAGCTGTACACAAGCCACTGATTACAAAAGTTAATGCCACGCGTCGTTTGGCCTGGTGTGGAAAACTGTTCTTTGGAGTGACGAGTCACGGTATTCACTCTTCCAGTCTGATGGGCGTGTTTGGGTGTGGCGACAGCCCGGAGAACGGCTTCTTCCTGACTGTGTACGTCCAACGGTGAAGTTCGGTGGAGGGTCCATCATGGTATGGGGTTGTTTTTCCTGGCTAGGGCTTGGCCCGTTGGTTGTTATACCCACTACCATGAACGCTGACGTTTATCTCGACATTCTGGACAATTCGGCCCTCCCTACACTGTGGCAATACTACGGAGATGGCCATTGTTTGTTTCAACAGGATCGAGCTCCCTGCCATACTGCAAGGCGTGTGCAGGACTGGTTTCGTGAAAATAAGGTGGATTTGTTAGACTGGCCTGCTCAGAGCCCCGATCTCAACCCAATCGAGCACATGTGGGACGAACTGGAGCGACGGATACGAAACCGCACACCACGCCCGGCTTCACTTGCATCTCTTACATCAGCTCTGCAAGAGGAATGGTGAGCCATTCCTGCACAGACTTACCAAAAACTGGTGGAAAGTATGCCTCGACGTGTTGACGCTGTAATAAAAGCAAAGGATGGACCTACTGGTTACTAAATGCCATAATAAAACCATTTTTCCCAAAACCATGCGGTGTCCGAATACTTTTGATCATATAGTGTATAATATGGGTACTTTTCCATTATCTGCCCCCCTTGACAATTGGTTAGGTTGTCGTGATATTTTTGTTAAAACTAACGAAAATATCACGACAACCTAACCAATCATCAAGGGCGTACAGTTGACCTAACTGGGCAGTGATGATTGGTTAGATTAAGTCATGATATTTTTGTTATTGTTAATGAAAATATCATGACTAAACCTAACCAATCGTCAAAGGGGCAGATAAAAATATTGTAATGATGGTTCTAAATAAATCTCTATAATTTTTTATTGTTTCAATTGTTTATATATTTTAAATGTTAAGTCCTGAGTGTAGACCTGGGGCGGCGCCCAAACGTGGTGGCCAAACAGCGGTGCCAAATCATCCCATTTCGTTCAGAACCAGATGCCAGTAGCAGCGGCTCAGTTATATCATTGGGTACTGGTATGTTGTCACTCATGATGAACTGAAAGGGAGAAAAACTTATATAATACAGAATATAAATAATAAAGTAAATAAAATTATATAATACTATGAAAATAAAAACCCACTCTAATAGACAGTTTATTTCTGTCTATTAGAGTGGGTTTTTATTTTCATATTTTGACCTTCACGTAGAAAAAAGTGAAGTTTTTGCATTTATATAATACTAAATACAGAAGATAAATAATAAAATAAAATCATTTTGGCAGTGCACTAGAAAAAAATGTGTAGGCCTACAACATGTACAGTAGTATGATGTACATAACAATGTGAAGCCAAAAACCAGTAGATAATAATAAATAAATAAAAAAAAGCCTTTACAATAATTACGGTAATATAACTATTTGTTGTATATATACAAAAAGTGTCCAAATGGAGTCCTCACCTCATATACAGCTCACACTGAGCTCCATTGATCAACTGATAGGAGTATCTTTGGAGTGCTCTTGTAAACCCGGGATGGTATAAATTCACTATATAGCAACTCTGGTGAACTCAGGAAACATTAGCCTCATGCGTATTAAAAGAAATAATTTTTTTGAGACTGTGGACTAAAGTCGCTTTTGCACAGTTTTGACATTGATTCTATCAGGCAACTATAGTCACTTTTCGCAGCTAAAGGGTTAAATAAAATGCTCAAAATTTTCAACATGCACAATTTCAAATGCTTGTGGAAAGCAAACCCATAGAGATTCCACTCTAATTTTTTACTTGAATATGCTTCATCTAAAGGTCTTTACTTATGCCAATTTTCATGACCTTGAATTTTGAACTCTGACCTAAGGTCAAAGGTGAAATATAAATGCAACTTTTTTTTAATGGAATGTACGGTACGCACTCTGTGCATAAAATTAAAGTTATTCTGCTGTCTTTTCTGAGCATTTTGACACCAAAATCATTAACATCCATCCATTAAGATCCTGAATTATGCCCTTTCAAAATCATGAGGTTACGCTGCTGACCCCAAATTTGGGGGGTCATTACTCCCAAACTACTTGACCCAAGTGGCTAAAATTTGGTCACGCTTCATTACTCATCATACCCAACTATCACACCAAAAATCATTAAAATCAGTGCAATGACCTGACATAAGGTGTGTACACTTGATATGGAATGCTGTAATAGTAATAGAAGGCAAAGTAATAGATAATAGTCTATTACTTTTCTATTACAGTGGCAATGGACATATTGTGTGAACAAAGAACTGAAAAAATGAACTAAATCTACCCTAAACTAAAATTAACATGTATGTAAACTAATATTGTGGCAAATTTTCCCTTCAATAAAGTAAAAATTGTCAAGACCTACACTGTAGGGTGATTCAAATATGGGGGTAAAAATTTTTTTATATTTTAATGTGTTCAACCCTTTAAATGGTTCATTTCAGCATAAAAATAACTATCCTAAAATATTTTAGCAAATTTTTAATTTTTAAGGGTTGCTACCAGCAATTAAAAATTGACAGAACGACTCAAATTGTCAAATTTTTCCACACCACCCAGGAGGTATAGTACAAGGCGCATTGCTTTTTTTTAATGTGGAAAGCTCCCCCGTAGGTCCTACCATAACCACAAGCATGCATAATTAAACTAGCATGATATTTGAGACATTAGCTGTCCTTACTTCATCAATGTTTCTTTTTCTATCAGGGTAAACAGCCCTGTAGTTTTTCACTACTTGTAGCAAGAATTGTTTTTGATCTTCGTCATGTGTTAGTATTTTATTATATTCATCCATTAATTTTACTCCTCTTTCCGCTATATCATTCACGACTTTCCACTGTTTGATAGATTTCTTAGCGGAGTTAAACTCTTCATCATTATGCCATTCTTTAGCATCTTTGAGTAAAAATTTTGAACTAAATTCTGTTATTGTAAAGAATCTTTGAGTATTTGATGTGACAAAATCTTCTAATTTCTTCGTTAGAATAAGTGCAGGATCTAGAAAAGCCCGTTTTGCAGGAAGAGTTTCTTTTGTATTTTGCAAGGCCTTTACCATTTTGTTTGTTGTTTCAGTAGGCACTTCATCATCATAAAAGGCCAATGCTACCAGTTCTTCTGATAGGTACCAGAGGTGACCTAACAGTTTTTTAATAGCAACAAATGCAATTGTGTCATTTATTTGTTTGAAGACTACAAGATTCTGTAATAATTCCAGATCAAGATGAGGAGCGCAAGATGGCACAGGAGCTGTAAACCATGCCTTTACATATAACCTAGTAGCAAATAGACAGATGTCTTTTAGTCCTTTTTTGTCTTTTACTGAAATTTTGAACTGAGATTTGAACAAAAAATTTTAATGAATATGTAATTTTGGCCATTCACCTAGCCCGATGAAGTCCCGCTGGATGTTTAAATTTGGCTCCACCTTTTGGTTCACCTCCCAAAAAAATAATTGTTAACTGCAATAGTTCTAGGTAATCGTCTCTTGGTTGGAATGTGTCTAGTTGATTTGCTGCAAATATAATTGTCATCTTTGATGTCATGAATATTTTCATAGATATCTGGATCTGATAATACTGTTTCATAGTCCTCCTTATTAATGCTTGACCATTTTTCTCTGTTCTTAAAAAGGACTATATCTGGGCCAGAAGATGGTGATAAAGACTTTGAAACAACAGCTTCCAGCATAATTTCAAATATGTGGTGTCGACATGCCAGCCACAATAAATCGTTGTCAAATTTTTGTTCTAGAAGAATAGCTGCACCATTTCTAGGACCAGTATTGGCTGCCATTGTATCGAAACACACGCATTTTATTTGTTCGCAGATGCCCCATTCAAGCAATGTCTGATTGTTGGCATTAAAACTAGAGACACATTTCTGTCACTCAATTTTGCAACATCAAGACTTCCTAATAATTTATCATCAAACAATTTTCTACGTTTGCCTACCTTACTTTTCCATGTGTTTCTTAGTCCTCCTTATTAATGCTTGACCATTTTTCTCTGTTCTTAAAAAGGACTATATCTGGGCCAGAAGATGGTGATAAAGACTTTGAAACAACAGCTTCCAGCATAATTTCAAATATGTGGTGTCGACATGCCAGCCACAATAAATCGTTGTCGAATTTTTGTTCTAGAAGAATAGCTGCACCATTTCTAGGACCAGTATTGGCTGCCGTTGTATCGAAACACACGCATTTTATTTGTTCGCAGATGCCCCATTCAAGCGATGTCTGATTGTTGGCATTAAAACTAGAGACGCATTTCTGTCACTCAATTTTGCAACATCAAGACTTCCTAATAATTTATCATCAAACAATTTTCTACGTTTGCCTACCTTACTTTTCCATGTTGAAGGTTGTGCAGCACAGAAACCAGATTCATCACTTTTACTCTCCTCTGCTTCTGATTCTGATGATGTACTGGTGAGTATGACAGCCTCTTCATTCTTCTTTCTTTTGATCTCTTCTTCTGCTTTCCTCTTTTCATAATTAATGTTGTTGCTTTTCTGCTGCTCTTTGCTCTTTTTTAGCAACAGCCTTATCAATGGTACCCATTTTTCCATGACGTCCTTTCTCACATTGCATTTTCAAGAATTTCTTATCTTCTATTTTTATAAGCTGCATAGCATTCTCATGAGCAATGTCAAATAAGTTTTCCAGTTTATCTTTCCATTTTTCTTCTTTATTATTTAAATTTTGTGATCTTTTCAATTTGTTTGCTTTGTTTTTCTTAAGCAGCTGCCATTCCTTCAGTATTCCTTGAATTTTATCTACTACATGTACTCTGTTTTGCTGGGATTCCTGTTTTTTTCCAAACTGCTAGCACATCATCCACAGTAGAGTAGCATGATTCTCTAATGCCTCACTTTTTAATATTTCTGTAGTGCATGAAGAGGGCCATCATTTCCTTCTCTGATGGTAATACGGATGTTTTAGTACTGCAGAGGGCTGCCCAATTAGCCATACTTCAGTTTCTTTTCTCGTAGAACTTCTCCCAACTGAGCAACTAGGTGATGGTGAGTTAGGCCTAGCTTCCATAATCGATTAATTGGTATCAAAATTATGAGTACCAAACATCAATTAAAAGCAAGCTAGTATATAAACCATTAATTAAAAATTCTGAAATTCAAACAATTAAACATAAACTCATAAGTTGTAAAAACAAACAAATTGAAAAAAAGGGAAACTTTGACGCCTGGTAGCACATAGTAAATTTTATTTAAAATTCACCAAATTTGGCATACACTACTTTTTTGTCATAGGGAACAAAAATACAGGTTGAACAATTAAAAAAAAAAACTTTAATTTTTTGAATCACCCTAAGTCCTAGTCTCTGAAATTGTAATGATTTGGTTGAAACAAATATTTGTTAACACACTGCTTCTAATTACATATAAATAGACATAAAGATCCTTTTCAAATGAGTGAAGTACGGTACCCAACATACAAAAGAATAGTAATAAGGTCATTCCATATGAAATCACCCAAATTTTGAACAACTTCCCAGGCTACCCTCTCAGAAAATTCTGAAAAAATTATCATTTATAATTCTATCCAACTTTATGTATGCACAAATCCCAAATTTTAGGTCAATATTACTTAGTTTTTGAAATCATGCTTTTTCCTTATTTTTTGGTGTCATTGGCAAAATTGCATGAATGTCCAACTTTAGGCAACCATATCTTTTTTGTTTATCCCTTCACAAGGCTGGTATTTGGTGTATATGGTAAACAGTAGTCATAGAATCCATATTTGATGTCAAATCAAACCTATCTCTTATAGTTTGCCATCTTGTATTTGTAGTCAGAAATGCTTCCAAAAGCTCTCTATTATCTATACAGTAGAATTGGAAACAATAAAAAAAATTGGAAAATTTTATTTTTGCAAAAAGAAGCCTATATTCATGCCATTATTACTCCATCAGGACAGTTAGCCATCACTTTCATATTTTTACCAAATGTTCATATACATTTAGGCAAACTACAGTCACAGTTTGGTTTTGGTGGTCAACTTCCTTCAATTTAATTTTTTTTTTCAAAATTACCATAATTTACACAAAAATGCAAAGTAAAAATATCAGAGTAACATGAATATATTTCAGCATTACACATACATATATCATGAAAAATGATCATCTGAAACATTTGAGAATTACAGATACAACTTTACATCCTTCTGTCATTTAATAATGGACCTGAAACTGAAAAATATTTCTGAAATCAAGATTCCAACTTAAATATCCAGTTTGTTAAATTCATCATGTCCTCAATTTAGTAAATAGGTACTGCTTAAACATGTGTTAAGAGTGAAGTTCCTACAAATGAATTACTTGATTACTCAACATTCATCTCATACTTAAAGCACTGTAAAGAAATGTAGGTAATAGTGTTTGAATTTTGTTAAGGTCACTTGGGTTTAGGGTATAATGATGAGCACTTCCCTGGACAGTTGGTGCACTTACTACACAGATAACATGTTGGAATGGTGCCCAGCATTCATCTATTCTTGACATTGCTGGCTAAGACAAAACACTTTTGTGTGATCTTTTCATGAAAGTAACTAAAACATCAGAATGCTCATCAGAATGATTTTTTTATATTACCCACATAACCAGTTTCCATCATAAACACATGCTACATATTTGCCAACATTTTGATCTGTTAGATATGCATCATCACCACCAGTACCTATGGTCACAGTGGTGTAAATATCATCTGAAGATATCCTCCTCATCTGTAGCTTACTACTTGAGCAAAGTGATGGGACCTTATGCCTGCTACAGTTTTGCATTTTTCTTCAAATCTTTCAGCTAAATGAAATTTTACTGAGTTTTCTTGAACTGAATCTTTATCTACTGATATTTTCCCTTGCCCAGTTAAACATGTCAAGATGGTTTTCAGTTGTGGCCTGAAGACTTGCTCATGCCACAAGCCTTTTAACAGTCACCCCAATTCCATCACAGGGACTTTTCCCATGGCTGGTGGCAAAGAAATGCCACTCAGCTGACAAGTTATGATCCTTTTGATGATTACATAAGTTTGATAGATTTTTTAAATTCTTATATTGGCTCCATAGTTTATTATCAGTACCAGTGAAAAGAGGGTAACCATTAGTGAATTTTTAAGCTTTCTTTGATTTTTGAAGCCTTGTAGATGGCAAACTATAAGAGATAGGTTTGATTTGACATCAAATATGGATTCTATGACTACTGTTTACTGTATATACCAAATATTAGTCTTGTGAAGGGATAAACCAAAAAGATATGGTTGCCTAAAGTTGGACATTCATGCAATTTTGCCAATGATGCCAAAAAATAAGGGAAAAAAAACCACCATAATTTCAAATTGCTGTATCTCAAAAACTATAAGTAATATTGACCTAAAATTTGGGATCTGTGCATAAGTTTGATAGAATTACAAATGATAATTTTTTCAGAATTTTCTGAGAGGGTGACTTGGGGACCTCCAGGTGACTTCATAGATGACCCAATAGATGAAAAATAAAGTAATAGTAATAGAAGAAATCAAAAGTAACAATAATAGTAATAGAAACCTAGTAATAGACCCCATGTCTGGTCAAAACTGATGGGAAAGTGGTATAGAAGAATTTTAATGAAAATATCAAAACCTAACTGAACCTAACCAATTGTCAAGGGCGTACAGTTGACCTAACCAGATATTAAGTTACCCTAGCTGGGTTACATTACATTACATTTGGAAAACATGAAGCCACTCGGGCCTATTGAGGTAATCCAAGTCATGAGCTACATTTTTTAATAATAAAAAATCTTACAAGATGTCAAACACAAGTCAGCTGATTAATATACAACTATTTACTACCACCATAGTAGCCTATATAGCTGAAGCAAAGAATATACACTATATACATTCTACAAACTCTCTCTCTCACTCATGAAAGTGTCTAAATTTTTCTTAAAATTAACTAATGAATTACTGTTTACCACATCATATGGCAAGTCATTCCAAAAATCTACTACCGTACTCTATGACTGAAAAAGTATTTTCGTAGATCAAGTCTACAAGTCTGTTTTCTGATTTTCTTATTATGCCCATGAGTTATCCCATCAGTATCCTATCTAGTGAGAAAAAATTATGTACATCTAAATTGTCCAAACCTGAAAACATTTTGAACATGTGTATCATATATCCCCTCATACAACGTTTCTCAAACCTAAACATACCCAATTCCTTTAATCTATCCCTGTATTCCAATCTTCTTTGGTTAGGGATAAGCTTGGTTGCCCTATGTTGCACACCTTCAAGCATATTGATATCATGTCTAAGGTGAGGGGACCAAGCTTGAATGCAGTATTCTAAGTGAGGGCTAACATAAGAATTATATAATTTACAGATGACTTCCTTACTCTTGTAACTAACATTCCTCTTAATAATACCTAGCATTTTATTTGCTTTATTTCTAGCCTCTAAGTACTGCTTAGAAAATTTTAGCTCACTACTAACTATAATGCCAAGATCCTTTTCCTTTCTAACATCCTCCAACCAGTTCCCTTGCATCTCATAACTAAAGTCTTCATTATTTCTACCAAAATGCATGACTTTGCATTTTTGAACATTGAATTCCACTGCCATTTACTAGCCCAAGCAACTAATCTATCAAGATCCTTTTGCAGTTTATAAGAATTTTCTATATTTGTAACTGGAGCAACTACTTTTGTATCATCTACAAATTCAGAAATTTTATAACCTACTCCTTTCTCTAAATCATTGAGATAAAAAGATAGAGAGTAATGGACCCAAAACTGATCCCTGTGGTACTCCACTTTTCACTTTCTGCCACCCAGATTCATGACCATTTAGAATTACCCTCTGTTCTCTGTCTTCTAACCATTTTTCTACCCAATTTAAAACTGACCCTAATATACCATGAGCTCTTAATTTATATAGAAGTCGCCTAGGTACTTTCCTGTTATCCTAGACCCCAGACTTTTTTTTTTTTTTTTTTTTTTTTTAAGTAACTAACTAAATCTAACTTAACCTGCTAGGTTTGGTTAGTAAAAAAAAAAAAAAAAAAAAAAAAAAAAAAAAGTCGTCGTCGGGTTCAGGATAGCAGGTAAGTACCATCTCCTATGTGGAACCTTGTCAAATGCTTTACTAAAATCCAAATAAATAACATCTACATCATTTCCATTATCTACCTGATCAGTTACAAATTCTAAAAAAAATCTAAGAGATTAGACAAACAAAACCTTCTTGATTTAAATCCATGTTGTGAACTTGAAACAGAAGCATTATTTGGGGGTGCTATGATGGGCAGTTGCCACCCTGAAGCTCACCAGGGGGGGCCTCCAAGTCCCCCCAAATGATAGTTTCTTAAAAAAAAAGGCACCTCATATTTTGTGGATTACCAATATAATGAATATAATAGCCTCTGAAAAAGTAGTAGTCAAAAACCTTAATTTTGATGTTTTGGGTGATGATTTTGCGAAAAGGAAGTCTAGAAGATATCCTCTACTACATTAGGTGATATAAATTTCATGATTTATTGCTTAACTTAGCTAATAATTTGATAGTTAACTGTAAATAACCAGTCTAGCTGATACCATTTAATCATTCTTGTTTATATTAATTTGATTATGAAGTACATTGTGAGTAGCTCTTAATAAATTTTGACATGTTAGGGGCCTCTCACTGCCTTCTTCCTCCCCCTCTCCAAGCCAATTTGAAATGACGCCCCTGACATGAAATAAGATTAAAGTTCTCCAAATGATCTTGAATATTATTATTTATAGTTCTTTCTAGTATCTTTCCTACCAATGATGTCGAACTAACAGGCCTATAATTTTCTACCTCCTCCTTACTACCTTTTTTGTAAATGGGTACTACATTAGCTTTTTTCCATTCATCTGGTACTTCTGCATAATTAATTGACCAAGCAAACAAAAATAGTTAGTGCCTCAGATAAGCTTTCTTCCCCTTCTCTGAGAATCCTAGCAAATATATTATCAGGTCCAGCAGCCTTATTTGACTTCAATGTGTGAATCACTTGCCTAACACTATCCTTCCTTATATGAATATGATAAGAATGTCTGAATTTACAGGATCTAAAGGATTAAAATCAGTTATTTAAATTTTCTTCAGTAAAAAACAGAGCTAAAATAATAATTAAAAATACTAACAATATCCTGATCTTTATCAAACATCCTATCATCATGTTCTATTGGGCCAATCCTATCATACTTTTTATTATTATATTTCTAAAAACTAAAGAATTTCTTTGCATCTTTATTGCTATTTCTGAACTGCCTATAATTACCCAAGTCTAAAATATTATCACCGTCTTTAAATTCCCTGAATACCCTTTTTTTTTATTTTTAATCATTTTAGCTATTTCCCTATTCCACCACAAAGGTTTCCTAATCTTGTTATTCCTAACACTTCTGAAAGGAATACACCCACATTGTATATCCTCTAAAATTTCTTTAAATCTAGACCACATCTCAATAGCATTTTTATTGGCAAATTCATTATCCCACTTTACTGAGCCTAAGAACTCCCTAAATCTACTTTAGAAGGGGGATGTTTTGGCTAGGAGATGTTTTGACCAATCACCAAAATTACAAAACAAGTAAATAGTATATATTCTTAGCTTAAGTTATGTAGGCTACTTTGGTAGTAGTAAATAGCTGTATGTTAATTAGCTGACTTGAGATTGATGTTTTATTAATATTATAAAATATAGTTCATGACTTGGAAAACCTCAATAGGCCCCAGTGGCTTCATGTTTTCTGGTTAATCTTAAGATGTCATCACCTCAATTTCAAAAAATAACTATATGGCTGTAATCTACATAATATGGGGTGTAACATTTTTTTCAAGAGTAGTTTTTTTTGTGTAAATACGTTATAAGTAAGTTATTGCAGGTGATGACATTTCCTTAAGATTCACCCAGTAATTGTTTAGATGAGGTTAGGGACATGCTTAAGGCAAGGTTAAGAAAACTGCTAGCTGAGTCTAGTGGGCCTAAGTTAGAAACAATCTAATACAGGAAATACTAATGTAAGATGGGAGACAGGTGTTCAGAGTTGGCCCTTGATAACTAACCTAACCTGACCTATTAACACGTACATCAGCTGATATCACTGTTAGTGATCTCAGCCCATATTATAATTGGTCCAAAATCACCAAAAATGGCTGAGATTACAGGCTGAATTCACCAAAGGCCAACTTCACTGGCACCCATGTAAGATGTAGTGAGGTTGAACCTAAGCCTAGTCCTTGTGTTAGTGACAGGGATGCAGGCCCAAGGAAAGTTAGCTTAAGACGAGTGTTAGTGATAAGGATGCAGGTTCAAGTAATGTTAGGCCTAATGAATGTAGGGTGACCAGGTGTATTGCATTTGGAAGGGCATTTGTGCTTCTTGTGAGTTTGTCCTGCGAAAAAATGCCATACTGCAATGTCCTGCTTTTTTGCTCTTTGTCCTGCAATTTTGCAAGCTTTTACAGACAGATATTACATTTTCATATTTTTATAAAAAACATAAAATTATATAATATATCCTTTTTGGACATTTTGCAAACACTGTACATACACCAAAAGCATTATTGTCGTGCATCTGGAAGGTGTGTGCACATCATTATTTTGGAAGTAAATTGTGAAATCATGAATAATTTCTCTTTTTGTTTAGTTTCATTACCAATAAAATTGTACACTTGTTACACATTCTAAAAATAAATTTTAATTTAATTACTTATGTTATGATTCTTAAAAAATACAATAGTATTATGATTATGTGAAATAAATAAATGAATTTAGTTTTTTAGTTCAGTAAAGTTTATGAATTAAAACCATTTCTTCAATGTAGCCACAGGTGTGGCGAATGAAAGTAAAATTTGCCACACCGTGCATAAGTTGAGAAAATAGGTTGATAAATCAAAATATAAAATGAAAAACTGTTTAAACAGGTTTATTCCAAACATGTACATTTTGTCTACTCACAACTGCTTTATACACAAATGATGAAAAAAAATGAGAAAATTTAATGCAAAATTTCACAATGATTTTGTTTGAGAAGTCTCAAAAATGTTGGCTGAATATTTGAACTCAATGTGGTTTCTTCAAACTGTCTGCCTTATTTTCACTGAAAACGTTTTTGCATGAAAGGCACACTGGCTTTTCATTTACTTGCATCACTATAAATTCCAGCTCACAGCTTTTTTTTAAATTCTTGTGTCACATTTTTTCATTCGCCCATCTTTCCCCTTTTAACACTAACTTCCAAATCAATGAGTTTGTCTACATTACTTAGCTCGGCATTATCATCTGCTGGTTCACCTCATTTTCAAATAATCCACTTATCCGTCATTACAATGAAAATGTTGAAATTAATTATAACAATACAGAAAATACTTTGTTAATGACTGGGGCAGAGGAAAATGTAAAAATAACACACTTGAAACAGAAGCAACCACACCTACTCACAGTCGGGCCCTGACTGATTCAAATAGTGGCAGAGAGTATCAGCTGGTAGCATTGCATCAATGAGTCAGTCTGAGAATGGAATAGAAAACGTTAAATTGCAACCAGTACACTGTTGAGAAAAGGGTTTGTTGCATTTTATTGTTAGGGTCAAAACAAGGCAAACTCAAATTTGCCACTTGTGGCAATTGGTAACAGGGTTGCCCACCCCTGCTCTAAATGAATGGTACAAAGTCAAAGGTACTATAGTCAAGGAATAGTATTAGAGAAAATAGGGTTAATATGTAGTAAATGCTATGGCTTGCATTTCTAGCAAGAAATATATTTTTCCAGTGTTAATATGATGCATTTTATTCAAATGTATGCTTCATTCTTGTGGAAATTTCTTAAAATATGATTAAAATGTAAATTTCTATAATAAAAATATGTATACCTATTGGCTAATTGGATTGTGTACATTAGGGTAGGTTCCCTTTTGGAACATTTCCATGACAAATGAAGCTTAGATTTGAATAAAGCACATCAAATTACACTAGAAAAATATATTTCTTGCAAGAAATGCAGGTCATGGCATTTACTGTATAATTATTGAAAATAGTATTCATGCTGTAGCAACTAGTAATGGGTTTCAGATACAGTCATCCCTCATTTTGCATCTTTTTGTTTTTTAAGTCATCAATGATTTAGGGAACATCTTTGTTTTGTGTCATCTAACATCTTGAATTTGCATCATTTTATTTCACCCCAACTGCCCAAATTTCCTTCATGTGGCCAAAGCTTCCAGAATGTTCCCACGTGCCTGGGTCATGACTTGGCATTTCTTGCTTGCCAAGTATAAAAGAGCATCTGAAACAGCATTCACTTAGTATTCACCCATCTCCTCTCCAGTAAAGGCCTCACTTGTCACTCACTTTGCTGCATTCTTTGTTAAAGAAAAGAACAATGGCTGAAAAAGAAATTCATCATCTGAAAATGGTTCATGTGTACTAATGAGTTTCTATATCCAAGAATGCATCCTTAATTATTGCATTGTTTTCTATGGGAAAATTATTTTTGTTTTGTCTTTTTGTTTTATGTCATGGTTTTCAAGAACACACACTCAATGCAAAATGACTACTTTGGTAATTTATGTGAAGCAGTATAGTGTGAATTTACCATGGTTGGGGACTCTATCATTAGGAATCAGGACAATGAATTTTCCAATAAGGGAAGGAAAACCCATAGAAGAGTATTTATTCTGGGAAGTAATATTTCTGAAGGCATACTAAAAATTGTACAAGCTTGGTAGTTAAATTCATGATTAAAATATGCATTAAGACAGAGAAAGTGTTGACTTCTATTCTGTATTGATTGCCATGCTTTCTACTTGGTCCAAAAGTCGAAATTCTCGATTTGAGAAAGGATAAAAAGATGTCTTTCACATAATTCTAGGCCTCAGGATCTTCTCTGAAAAGTATAACAAGTAGTGGGAATAGGAATGAACTGATTCAGGGATTACCTCCTTGGAGATTTCCCCTTTCAGATTCCTCATTCTTTGATAAAGACTGAAATGGGAATGACCAAGAATGGGAAGGGATTGTCTGTATCTTACTTTCCTGGAATTTTGAATTACCAGCTTTGTCTATATCTGCAGTGATTTGGTAACCTTCATTATAATTTAAAGTTTCTTCATTTTGAGTTGGAATATTAGTAGAGTATAAGAGTAATTATCATATTTGTATTGTTTACTCAGATAGTCAGTACCAATTAAGTGTCATTTAAGCAAACACATTTCTTTCAAGATTTTAATCAGGCTGGATTCTCTCTAGAAACAGCATAAAGCAAATGGCTACAGCTGCAATTCATCCACATGTTCGGTATCACCATCATATTCCAAAACCTCCGGAAGGATCAGATAGGTATGACCATGCAACTTCTGGATGTTTTTTTTTTTTTTTAATAACAAAGATGTTGGTGCATTCCAGACAAAAAAAAAAAAATCCTGTTGGAACTACAGTATAACCAAAGGAATTAAAAAGTTTTTATTGAATAATTGGGTAAAATATATAGAAAAAATATTATACAATATTTTAGATTTAAGGGGCTGTTCTCCTTAAGGCCACTCCATACAAAATATCTTCTCAAATAAAAAATGTAGCTGAACTATTTTCGCGTAAAATAAATCAATAAAAAGCTGTTTTCATTTTTATTATTTAATAAATAATAGCTACAATTTCATAAGCTTGTTTTAGGTTAAAGCAATTACATTACTTTAGCTTTGAATAAACTTATCAAATTGTAATTATTAAATAGTGAAATTATAAAATTCAAAGTACTTTTATTATATTATTTTATGCATGAATAGTTCAGCTACATCTTCCATTTAGGAAGATTTTTTTTGTTTGAGGGTGGCCTTAGGGGAAGGGTAGCCAGGTAAAATCTAAAATGCTATTTAACATTTTTCTGTATAATTTACCGCTACTCGATAGAAACTTTTTAATTCCTTTGATTATGATCTTTATGGTACATTTTAAATTTTTCTCAGCCCAATTAAGGCCTAATATACAGGGTGTTAGAAAAGTCACTGTGCAGTAGATATTTATTAAATGTTGTAATACAGATTCACAAGATCAATTGTACATGTCTATAAAGAATGTTGGAAATGAGCTCCTTTAGATACTATGCTCAATTAAGATGATACGCTCCTCCATCGATAACATGGTCAACAGATCAACCTGGAAAGAAACAAAAACAAATATTATTACTTTTATTACAAATATTCATAGACATCATCTACTGTACAGTGACTTCTAACACCCTGTATATGGCACTTAAAAATATTGGGGTGATGGCAACCATCAATTTTTGGGAGGGGCCATAACTTTTGAACTAATGGATAGATTTAATAAAAATTTTATATTTAGCCTTTGGGTAGTGAACAGAGTTTGCATATGAAATGTCAAGGAAATCTGAGATGGGATGGTTCCAAAGTAATTTTTTCTTTTCATGACTTGTCCTAGAATGCATCTGTTTAGCTTTGTTTCATAAATCATTGGTATTTTGAGAGTCTGAGCTACAAAGTGTGTAAACTGAGTTTATCTAATTTTTCATTTTAAAATGAAGATACAGTGGGCCCTTATTGTTTGTGATTAATTGGGACTGAGAAAAATATTACAAGATCACAAACAATGAGATACATTTTCAATGTAAAATGGCTAATTGGTTCCAAAAGCTCAAGGATGGCAGTGTAAAATATCCTTAAAATGCCAAAAAAGTTTTATTTTAATAAAATGATTTGCATCAAACACTAATAAAACCAATAGTGTTACTGTAATATTACATAAACAATTATGTAAAGCAATAATATTTTCTAAACAACTAAATAACACACTAAATATAGTACACTGGTGTTGAAGAGCTGCCAATAAACCTTTTCATTTTTCATTTTCATTTTCATTCATTTTCAATGAAAGACAGCATGACTGAGCCTGCATCGACCTGCATGGGCAGCATTGCAGATGCCATGTGACAAAATCACAAATTTGCAGAGTCAGTCACAAATTTATTGAAGCATGGTAGTAAAATGGGTCATCACAAATTTACGAAATCGTGAACAGAGAGCCTCACGAACAACGAGGGCCCACTGTACTGCATTTGTAGAATTCAGCAAAAAATACTGAGATTTTGGTGCATTTTAGATATTTTTAGGTGTAAAATCAGTGAACTTACATTTTAGGTACATTTTCAAGAAATCTTGGTAAATATTTCAGATTTTGATATTTATATTAGACTTTAAAATATCTGGGTAGTTTTGAATAAAATTTTTAGATCTAGATGTAAGGTTATCAATATGGGAGAAATATCTCTAAGGTATTGACTGTCATGTCTTAGAACATTGTCTACCCAATTCTATAAATGTGCTGTACAATATACTACTTTGTTTCCTAGTTTTTTAAAGAGTACAAAGATGATATTAAAGAACTTGGCCTGGTATTGTTACAAGATGGTTGTCCTATACTTAAGATGAACAGCCTTAGGTGTCCAGCAACCCAGGAATTCACTTTGATTCCTAGCTAGGGGAACCATGCTTGACATATATTAGAATTAAAGACAAAGGCTTACCAGTGACTTTGTTGCCCAGTTGGAGGATCTTGCTTTCACCTTAAGCAGCAGATGACCAAATTCAACATTAGTAATGCAAGATGTTTGCAAGAACAGGATTGGCTGGGGAAAACACTCATTCCTTTTAACCAGTTTATAAAAAATTTTGAGAACACTGAAGACAAAAATTAACACTGTTTTGAACCAATATATAAAAAGCCAAAGAAACAGTATTTTCTAACCCCATCAATTAATGAATCCCTCAACATTCATCACATTTACACCACAAGTTATTAAAGATGATCTGGATAGAGAGATGTAAAAATACACCAATCAGAATTGTCTGACAACTGTCTTTTAGTGCAGTTAGGAGATTGTAGACACCATTTGACCAGGGAAGTACTCTAGAGGGATGTTAAACAGAGGATAGGGAGTGCTGGAACTCCCATTTCTCCTCTCACTGTCCTCCTTAGCTGATCTTTTTCAATGTCTCATCTACCCTGTGAGCAGTACAGCATGCTCTCAACACACATTTCTCTCCCTATTCCTTACTACATTACATGCATCTTACACACTACATAATCTTTTCAAAATTTAAAAAAAAAATGGCATCAACTTCAAGAGCCTTGGAGTCCCCTGGGGAGAGGACCATAAATGTCCTCACTTCTGGCTCCCCGACTGCTGATATCAGGAACACAGACCTGGGCAGTGGAGCTGGATCTACTACTGCCCATTTGAGATGTTCTGGGCCTCTGCCTGATTCACTTTTCATAAACTACTGCAAAATTCATGACCTTTTCTCAAGGTCTCCTCCTCTAAACCTCCTCATCTTTTCCTCACTGAAACTTGGGTGTCTGAGATGACTGACAGCTACCCCTTTTCTGTACCCTCTTACTTTCTTTATACTCAATTTCACTCCAAGGACCTAACTTGTTCTCATATTCCCAAATTCGAATCTTCCAGATTCTATACCCTCTGGCTATGACTTGCATGCCACTCTCAGACTAAATACATCTGTGCTGTTTACCTTTCTCCTAATTCTACTGACTATCCAAAATTCTTTGACTACCTCACTTCCAAAGTGGAATACATTCTATCCCACTCTCCCTTTGCTGGAATCTCCATTTTAGGAGATTTCAATGTTCACCACCACCTTTGGCTTTCTTCCCATTTTCACTAACATTGCTGGTGAACTAGCTTACAACTTGTGCAGAGTTCCCATTCTGTCAATGTAAAATCACGTGTGACTCGAGTCATCACAACCTAAGTTGTGAGTTGCAAGATGATCCTGCGTGTGGCTGGCCTTAATTTCACAAAAATTGTATGTACCGTATTTTTCAGTGTATAAGAGACTTTTTTCAAAAAAAAAGGGGTCTCAGAATCACCCTGTGTCCTATACACCAAAGGTCATAATATTACCTTTATATGGGCTAGAAGAATTGATGGATTTTTACAAAAATTCATCATCTCTTAGTACCTCCTGACTGTGTATTGGTTTGGCCAATTTTACACTAAGTTTCTACTCTTCCCAACCCACTGATAACAAGAAAAACAGTACGTATTGCATAATGATTTACTTTTATGTTTCATAACATATAGTATAGTCTCCCATATACTTAATACTATTTTCTTATAATGAGTATGGGTGAAAGAAAATGTATTACCGTACCATACTTTTGATGGAGGGTTTTAACAAAAGTCAGCCTCACTGGTAGAAAATTATGGACATTTTCTGACAACTAGGAGTTGGTCATAATTTTTTTCCTGAAAAAAGGCCTTGAAAATAGGGGGTGCATCTTATACATTGAAAAATATGGTAATTCTTTAGACTTAGACTCATAAATGTATACATACTTAGAATCAAGAAAATTACTACCTAAATATGTTTGGTTGACCTTCCTAGGCCTATAAATAAAAATTTAACCTTGTGACCCAGTTTACAGTACAGGTCACTAAAGGACTCATGGAGTGTCACTGGACAGAAATTTTTTTGAGTAAACAATGAACCTTAAAATGAACCTTAATCTTTGTAGTTACCAGGAAAACAAATAAAACTAACTAGTATAAGCAATATCTTTCAACAGCAAAGTCTCAATTGATGAATTTTCATTAATATTATTATGCTATTCTTGGATGATTGTCTTAATGGGTCATTTATCATTGCTATATTCTAATATTTCCTATTTTATTTATGATTTGAAGATAATTGCAAGATACATTGAAATTATATTATGCAAGTCTATATTTCAGTTTCTCATATTCCAGTGTTTTCTCACTTCCTCAACTCTTAATATGCTCCGATAACTTTCTTGCTATTTAAGTGTTTGGTACAAGCATTCTCCAATTTCTTTCAGATTAAACACATAATTCACCATGGAACTCCCTTTTAATGCAGGTGTACTTAGTACTCCTACAATGTGCTCACGAGGAATAGCACAAATATCCTTTGTCTTAGGGAATGCATATAAGCTAAATTCAGAGCATGTAGAAAACTTAGTAGTTCTTTACAGTTGCCTACCATAGCTGGTTGTTATAAATACACCTAATGTATTACCCCACTTTTACATTTTTGTTCACATGAATTTCCTCTATTCCACATTTTTGTTCACTTGAATTTCCTCTATTCCACATTTTTGTTTCCTGACTATTTTCTTATTTTGAACTAGGTTACTAAAGTGGTTGGTAAACTAGCATTTCATTCTTGTTCAGAGGCAAAAATCTGTGATACTTCTGTGTTTTAGGCAACCATGGGAATGGAACTCGGCCTTTGGCTGTGAAGCCAAAGCTGAAGCCAGTCATTTAGAAAGTCAGGAAGTCTAAACCAAAGCTGAAGCCAACTTTTCAAGATATTAAATAATGAAAATTTTTCCATTTACATCACATTCATATTAATGAGTTCCATAGTTAACCTATTCTAAATTAGTATAGGTTAACTATTTTTGGTTATTAGTATTACGGTACTAATAATAAAAAATATTAAAATGGTTAAATAAAAAATAAAACCCTTCAAACTATACAAATAACCTAGTCCTGAAGCCAGAGCTGAAGCTGGCCATTTTCAAATTCTCGAAGCCAAAGCAGTTATTTGATAGGGTCTGTTTAGTAGCTATAATAATAATAATAATAATAATAATAAAAAAATAAAAATACCTACTGCTTCATTATAGTTTTATAATTATCCTTACTTTTCCATGCATTGGGATATGAATTAATATCAGCATTTAATTTCTCTTAATCATTCTGGACTATGCCGACTATGGCATTGGCTGTACATGTGTACAATGATAAATGCTGAAAAAACTACGTTAATACAAAGGGAAAATTGAGGAACACATTTTCTTTCTCCTCAGCTTAATGAATCGAATCTACTCAGGTTGAAATTAGGATTGTTTGGAACATTTCATAAAACAATTGATTGTTCTTCATAGTGACACAATTAAAAGTAGCAAAGCTTAGTGGTCAGTTTTACAGTTTCTGAAACAAAATTATTTTTTCCAGATGGGTTTGTGTCTATCCTGCATATATAAATAAAGATAAAACTGTTGCTGAAGGACGTAGGATACCAAAAGAGAAAGTAAGTATATATATATGTGTGTGTGTGTGTGTGTGTGCGCGCGCGCGCGCGCCCTTGGTGGTGGTGTCATTAGCATTACTGACTTTGAATCTCCAGGCCCAGGTTTGATTGGCAAAGGCAGGTGGCATGCAGCTCTCCCATTTGGTTGGTAGGTAAATGGACACCCTGGTAGCCTTGTGGTTAAGACATTAGGCTACTGATCAGGAGGTTGTGAGATTGAGTCTGGGCAAGAACTTTGTAATTTCGACTTCCCCGGTGAGTCATGGTTTAGAGTCCATGTTAAGTTGTAGTAGTTCTAAAGTGGAGCAACAAACTTGACCTTTGTCAGAATTAACAATTTGGTTGGAAGCAAACTAAAGTTCCTAACAAATATATTTATATATGTAGATTGCTCATTCATGATATATCCTGTATGAAATCGATCAGAGATTTATATGATCTTAAAATTGGCATGATATAGGGGGGGAGTATGTTTGGATGATGCCTTTGTAACGAAATTCATTGAGACTGTCTATGTTTCAAGACCAGTCTCCAAGATCGTGATCTCATGGATGGCAATGAAAAGTACATGCCACCATAATAGAGCAAAGCAACTTTGATGGAATGAATTGTAAATCTTGAGTGGAAAACGACTGCATCAAAATCTGGCCACAGCATGCCCCTGACAAAAAATTTGGAAGAGCCATACTAGATTGCACTTGTTCATTCATTTGTCTATCCATCTATTAACAATGCTTTCATGTCTCAGCCATAAATTTTGTATTGTTCAACACGCACGCGCGAGTTATGACAAGATGATGTGCGTGGGTAAAAATTAGATCCCTACATCAAAAGTCAGTCCCAAATAGAGGTTAAAGGTCAAATGGAGCTGTTTTCCATCCAAGCTATAATGTTTGAACCACTCAACCTAAATTAATAAAACTTCATTCGCACATGGATCATCACAAGATTCTCTCTCTCAAACAAGACTCAGGTTCTTACAACAAAGGTCAAGGTCACAAATAGAAGAGGGGACATTGATGTCATAAGAACATAAGAAATTTTTATAGTGGGCACACTAGGGGCCACTTCGGCCCATCGAGGTGGCTCCACTATGTAAAAACTGCCTGTACATTGGCAATAACCAATTTTTACAAAACTAATTAAGTATAAATTTAAAACTAAAGATAGAATCTCTGGATCCAGAGGATCAAAGTCATAATAGGCTACTATCCACAAATATGTTACACACTATATCTATTTGTAACTGACATGCAAATATATCAGATCCAAAGAATCCAGTCAATTTCATTATGGTACCCATCAATACCAGTACCATGCCAACCAAAAATAAGTCACGGTCCATATCAATTGCGGACCAAGTCACAATTTACATCCATATACATTACAATATATATACTTAAGAGGAAAAGTGTAGGTGTGGCTGTAAAGACTGTAGAAATGTGTGTGCACCCATTTTGGGTCTCCCATTTAAAGGTGTTTGTGGGGCAAGTGAAGATCATGAGTTTTTCAATACCTCACAGTACTATGGGGGGCACCGCTTGGCAGAGGAATCTCTTTAAATAGGGTGTGTAAGGACAGAGAGTATCCCCTAACCCAAGATGCTGCCTCCCTATATCCCACAACACCTGTGTTGAGCTGTGGGATCTATCACCCAAATGCACATAATATATATGAAATAAACTAGTACCATTCATGCAATAAAAATGGGCTTAAACACCATCACCAGATGTCCCTTGCAGACATCAAACTATCCAACCTTCTTTTGAAAGAATCAAGCGTATCTGAAGTCACCACTTCTTCTGTCAGACTGTTCCAAAACTTAATTACTCTGTTTGTAAAACTATGTTTTCTTAAATTTGTTCTGCATCTTGGCTTAAATAATTTCATACTATGACCTCTAGTCTGATGATTGTGATCTTTAATGAAAAGAGACTCAAAATCTATCTTATCCAACCCTTTTATCATTTTATACACCTCTATCATATCACCCCTTAACCTCCTCCTTTTTAATGAGAACATGCTTAGATACGCCAGTCTTTCCTTATATGTCAATTGTCTTAGAGATGGGATCATTCTTGTTGCTCGTTTCTGTACTTTTTCCAGTTTTTCAATATCTTGTATCAAATAGGGACTATTAAATTGAATGCAGTATTCGAGGAGGGGTGTCACATATGAAATGTATAGTTGCTTTATAATATTGGATGATTTGTATTCAATGTGTGTCTGCATGAGATTGATTGAGTCTAGCATTTGCTTTATTTTTGATTACCATACAGTTGTCATTACAACATTCTTGCCAACACTCTACAACAACAACAACAACAACAACAACCATGCACTATTGCAGTCAAAATAACTAGAAGAGAACTAAACAAATAAAATTTGGTACAGTAAGGTTCCACTCATGCTTCAGTTCTTGACTACTGTCTTGTCTGAGCCATCTCTTTCAAAATAAAAAATCACAAAACTTTATTCAAAAGAATATGACTTGCAGAAAGTTTTAGTGGTTTTCTACACAATTTAGATATCTGATATGACACTCGTATATTTAAAATATTATAATCTGAATACTGTATACCGTTGGAAGCATGGAAGCCTTTTTTGCACAACTAATGGAATTCAGTTTATTACACAAGAGAAGTGAAATAGCAAGTAATAATAATAATCATAATAAATGAAGGGTAAACATTTACAAAAGTTGTTTGTTTATTTTACTCAATTTCAAATAAAATGGTCAGTTGTATAATTAGTAAAAAATAATGATCTTAATAAAAAAAATTATGAAATTGAGTGTTTAATGAAAGAATAGAAAAATTAAGGGGAGTTGAGATTAGATATGATTTTGCGGAGGCATATTTTAGATAATTATAAAATAGGAACTTATTTACTATGATGATAATGGCAGTAGTGAACTTTTACATCAGTAGAAGTTAATGAAGTATTTCTTCAGTGATTTGCAAAATACAGTACACTTAATGATGAAGCCTGTCTGATATTTATGGGAATTGCCCGGTCCCGATCGGTCAATTATATCATTAATAAACGATGCTCTGTACATTGCTGTGTGTGAAAAATCCGTCTCCCTCAAAGGAAACAATTTTCAGATTGAGCCATTCCTGTACTCACTGTAGGATTTCCCACTGTTAAATTTCTTACAACTGCGGGCCCAAGCGATATTTCTGTATCACATTCTCTCTATACCTTATCCCAAATTTGAGATTTCCTCTTGAAGCATTCCCACTCGTAGACTGAGTTAGAATAGGAGTAAAACTGGGTAGTAATTGGGTAAGTATTGTGGCCACGGAAGTTTTCATCCTCTCCCACTCCATTCTGCTGTGAAAATTTGGTTCAAAATTAACGTTATTAATTATTAGTTAACGTGAAGGCATAGTACGGGGAGCTTCATATTGCTTCATTTCCAAATGAAGTGGTATTTCATTTCTGGCAATTTTAACTGCTGCAATAGTCATATTTGTGGAAGTGAAAAAATTAATGAGCTTTGGCATCAACAAACAGACTTCGGGTCAATACATTGTAGCTTACTGACGTTACAGGTTCTTTCTTTTTGAGGTGGTAACCATAAATGGAGTGTGCTAGCTGAAGCCATATAAAAAGCAAGAGCATTGTTTATAATACAAACTTCAAATTTCTGAAGTGGTAATGTTTTTATTTATTTAGGGTGTTGCACTGCCGACTTGTAAGGAAATTACAGAAGTGCTAGCTACAACGGGATTGCAGGTATGTTAGAGGTACAAAATTATGACGCATTGTGTTAGCTATAGGTGGTATATATGGATAGACATGCTATTAAAACTTACTGTTTTCTGAGGAAAAGTAAATGTGTCGACATAGTGACGTCACTCCAAATTCAGTTATAAAACTCCTGAACAGTTCAAACTCATTTAAAATAACTTAAATAAGTGAAGTTAAGACTAGACATTGACAATATTCCAGTTTTGGTATGATCAGTGTTTTCAGCAAGGGAAACATTACATTCTTGCTCTTCTTTTAAATTTAAAGATCCTCAGTTTGTCAAGAATGATGATACTGTATCAACACGTTTTACTTTTTCTCGGACAGTTGGTAGAAGTTAGCATGTTGGAAAAGTTTGTGGAAGTCTGGTTCTGTGTCAAAAACTGCCCACTGAATAGCTGTTTAAATAAGGAAGCGTCAAGTTACCCATATACGTTTTATAGTATTAGGCCTATTATTTTTCTATACGTTCTTTTAAAAAGGTTGTGTGTGTGAAAAAAAAATAATTTGTTTGGACGACCATTTTACAGCATTTGAAGTGCTCTCCATCAGTTATAGGATAATTGATAAATGTATTAAGAGATACTTCATAACTCTTCATAAATTATAACCTTGTACATTTCGTGTAGCAGTTTATAAGCTAGTTTTCTTAAGTGTGTCTATTTTTATCTATACATAGATACATGATGCAAATCCACAAGGAAAAAGAAAAATGATTCAAAGGCCTTTCGTGCATTGAGTAATACACGTCGTCTGTGAATTGTTTAATACACTAAAGGCCTTGGAATAATTTTTCTTTTTTCATATGGGTTTGCATCATTCATTCATTTCACTTGTTCAAGTGTGAAATTCATCCCATATAGATATATGTTGAGAACAAAATTTACTGTCGGGAACGCAGTAAGGAACCTCCAAATTGGGGACGTGTTCGAGTGCAGTTGAAGAAAGACGATGTAGCAATAAATCCCAAGTTCCAGTAAGTGTATATATATTTGGCACAGTAGCAAGGTAATCATTCTCACTTCTCCCAACTACTGCACCAAACTAATTTGGTAGCATAAATGTGCTTTTCCAATAAGAACTAAACACGCTATTGATATAGAGTTAACTTTGATGGAGGGATAGTAATGTGTGTAGTAAATTCGCATAGTTTAAAACTCAGTACCTCAAAAAGATGGAGCCCTAACATACCTTATTGGCTCAGTTATTTGTGAACTAACCGTATTCTCTTTTTTATACATATTAAATGTAGTTGTTTTTTAATTAATTTTATTTGCTTCCAGGCGCAGAGAAGACCTTTTCCTCTATGTTGCCGAGAACATACCAAAACTAAAGTCGAGAACCAATCCGAAGTCAGCAGCGAATCAGCAAAGCCAGCAAGGGAAACAAGGAAAAGGCAAAAAGAAAAAATAAATTATTATTGGAGAAAAACGTTTTCCTCTTTACATTTACGAGAGAGATGCTTCAATATTATTTTGTTTTTTATAAATTATTTTCCAATGAAGATTTTCATTTATCGGCACCACAACATTAACTTCACGAGGCATGAAAACCATTTTCATTTAGCTTTTGGTTCACTTCTCTCTCCTATTAGGTATAGTTGTTGTTTTTTAAAGCATGAGGTTCCGTATTCTATTACTTAATTAATGGTCTGATAATTTTCATTCAAGACATGATAGCGTCTTTAAACTGTTACATTTCGTTTTTTCTCAATTTTTCCTTTATCACAAAATGATATATTGGTAATTATCCAAAGATTTCAACGAGATACAGAATATAAATGGGAATGAGCTGTCGCTGGACTCTGTTCTTCTTCTGCTCCTCCTGCTCTGCAATATAAATGAGAAAAATTACCTAAAGAACGGGAAAACTTATTTATCCATATATCGAAACTCTTATGATTAAGTTCGTTAATAACCCGACACGATTTAGTTTCTCAAACTCGTTTGTAGAACAACGTAATACCAATAATAGCAGTAAAGTATGGCAGGGTAGAGAATTTAATAGTACCTTATCATATTCTAAAAAGAAAAACGCAATTACCTAATTGGTACCACGATTCATTTCATCTCGTGTAGTTATCAATTGAGTTACTCAAACAAATTAACTCAAGTCCTAACTCGTGCTTTTGAAAATAGCTTAATCATCTCTGATATCGATATATTCTGACAGAACATAGGTGCAACAGGATTGGAGATTTTTTGGGGGGTTCCATCTCTGGAATAGCGTGTTATGATGTCAATGGTACGTTCGTTAAATGCAGTGAGAATTTTTGTTAGTAGTAGTGCTTACGCAAAAGTTAAGGGGCTGTGTTGAATGACTGGTCAAATATTAATGAAAGTAACATAGGGATGCGTGATGCCGGCATAGCTGTTTAATGTGTGGATGGATAGCGTAGTGTGTAAAATGAAAGGAAGATACTAGAGAGAAGAGTACACCTGAATTTGGAAGAGTGGCGACTATTGCATCTGATAATGTGACACTTCTGGATAAACCCGATAATGAATTAAGGAAAGCAATGACAAGTTTTGTTGATGTGAAAGATTATTGAAAATGAATATGAACAAAAGTAAAGGTTCTTGTAACTTAGAGGGAGGGAAGAGTCGTATAATATTGTGGTGAATGGGGAAACATTTAAGAGGTAGAAGAATTTAAATACTTGGACTTTCATTGACAAAAAAAAAGGCAAACTGCTTTCGAAGTTTGAAAGTAGAGTGCAGCAGGGAAAGCGAGTCATGAGCGTGATGAAAACCATGGGAGGAAGAAAGTGCTCGAGTGTAGATGCGGCAAGAGGTTTACTTGACGGCGTGTTGGTTCCAACACTGGTGTATGGACGCGAGACTTGTTCAGCATGAGTTTATTGTCAAAAGTGAAAGCAGTCGAGATGAATAATTTAGGAAAAATGATTGCTGTAAAACGAATTAACCATATGAGAATGGGGATGTTGAGAAGGGGTGTAGAGTTAAAAAGTCATTAGAGATTAAAATGGAGGGTAGTATAAATAATAATAGAATTGTAAAGAGAAAAATGTAGAATAAAGATTGAACTGTGAAAAAGTTTTACAATTATAAGAATAGTGAAAAGTGTACAATAGTGATTGTGTAGGTTTAAGAAAATTTGAAAGAGGAATACCTCACAAAATATGGAACGATATTATTAAATGTGTGAATAGATGTAGCGTTGATATAATCGTAGCGCAAGAGTTAGAGAAAAAAAGAAAGGAAGGGTAGTGGATTGAGAAGTGTGTAAATGAAAATCTTGGTCTCATACGATGTACCACGGGATGTACTCAAGAGCCCTAACCTTTCCATGGAAAATAACACCTTATTCCCGGTGGTGATATCTATATATCCTTGCGTAACCGATTCGAGCTTATTCAGTCCCGAGTTCAAGCGTCGTGCTCACCCCATAGAGGATTGGGAATCAGTTCTAAATATTTAACTTTGTTTAAAGTTACCCATTTCTATATTTAGCTAACGTTATCTGTAAAAATAATAATGATAATCCAATATCAATGAGCGTGGCGATTCAAGACAATCCTTAAAGAGACTGTACAAGCGCGCACAATTGCGATACACTGATCAGAGTGGAATTCTTAGTCTTTTTGTACATGATTTGGATTTTACAATTAAATACCCTCTCTATCGATCATTAAATAGACCAAACTTGAGACATTAAGGTAGTGAAGATAAGAGTGTGACGGTTTCCTATTTATGAATTCGCTAAAAACAAAAAAAAAAAGTAATTTTATCATTGCTATTCATTTTAACTGCTAAGGTTGTGCACGTTGTTCTCCTGAAAAATTTAATTTGAATTCAAAATCGTACGCATTTCGTGACAAATTTGAGGAAAACGAGAACAATACCGTTACACTTCATTACTTTTCTTAAAAACACAATATTTCACTAATTTAAAACTTTTTCAAACCTATGCAAATGCATTTTACGATTCTCAACCCCAACCCCCCGCAAAAATTAAAACTAAACTAGTAAACACTGACTGACAATGAACTGAAAAGGACTGTAAGGATCCGTCGAGTTCAACGCTCGAGTTGCTCTTGATGGACAAGACGGAGCCCTCCTCAATCACTGACGGGGGCACACTGACGCCGTAATTTGCGAAAGGGGTCACATTCGGTAAGGTTGACGACGTGGCGTTACTCGTTTCGTCAGTCTGTTGATCCAAAGCCGTTGAAGAACTCTCTCGTCGTAAACTGGAATTTATACGAAAATTATTGAAGCTTAAAGCGATTTACTTCGTATCCAAACTTTAATTTCAGAAGATACCTCATTGCTCGGTTGGTTGGTTAGATATTGGACTTCCATCGTCGACTCAGCGGTTGGAATTGGGCCGCCCACCTACTCTGTGACTGCTTGGGCTGAGGTAACTTTTGGAGTTCATGCCCAATTAGGGCTTCGGATGTTACTTTTATATTTCAAAGTTTTCTTAATATCTAACTACTTCTCTCCTTTATTACCTCTGAGTAAGTACAGAAGATCCGGCGTGGGCTAATAACGTTTGATATTGATGGTGCAGCTGCAGCGTTCGTTGCCGTACTCTGGAGTGATACGTTATGACTCTGTCTCTGTACATACGATGCAGTTCCGCCATTCCTCCCATTCTCATGTCGTGCAGAGTTTGCTCAACTACATCCTGAAACAGCGTCGGAACTGTAGGCAACTTAACAAATACGATAAAAACACCAAATTTACGCAGATAACGCAATATGTGTTATTACAAAACGTTCGTTGTATTTTGCGTAAAGGTCACGTGGTACACAACGAAGGTACGATAACTTGCACATTCCTCACATCGTTGTCAGTAGTGATTATTAATTTTAATGCTAAACGTACAAATACACACTAAAACCCATCAGACGTTTGATTAAACAATGAACGTTCCATTTTGGGAGCAGTTCGAACATATAATTCATTTGAAGCTTCACCGGACGTTTCAGCTGAAACTTATAATGAATGTCCATTGAATTACATACTGTACTTGAAATGCTACTGAAATGGAACACACACAGTATAATTACACGTCTAACGGAATGTTTTATTTTTGTGCGCGTGCATATATATACACAGGGTGTTTGAAAACTTTCTGTACAAATTGTAATGGGGGATAGGCAACACCAAGACAAACCCTTTTCGTCTATAAGTGTATGTCCGCTGACGTCACCATTCGGCGCGAGAGCGCGCCGCTGCAATTGGCTAAAAGGTGAAGTGGGCTAGACTCGCGCTTGCCGCGGGCATTCTTAAATCGGACGTAGTACGCGTAACATGGAGCGCTTCACGACTGCTGAGATGGCTGACATGCATATGGTGTATGGGGCTGCCAATGGAAACGGAAGAGCTGCTGTGAGGTTGTACCGACAGCGCTTCCCAAACAGACGTGTGCCAAACCACCAAACGTTTGCGCATTTGCATCGGCGACTGCGAGAAACTGGAACATTCCATGCAAACATGCATGACACTGGTCGGGAGAGAAACGTGCGCACTCCTGACATGGAAGAAGAAATCCTACGGCGATTTGAGGACAATCCAAGCGCAAGCACGCGAGGTGTTGCACGTATCCTCGGTGTGAACCACGACCTGGTCTGGAGTGTGTTGCACGAGCAGCAGTTACATCCGTTTCATCGTCAGAGAGTCCAGGCATTACAACCTCGGGATTACCCTCTTCGTGTGGAATTCGCACGCTGGTTTCTGCAGTTCTGCAGCAGACAGCGGTGCAGCCTAATTTTCCGGCTTATGTGCTGTTCTCAGATGAGGCCTGTTTCACACGTGAGGGTGTGTTTAACATGCACAATCCTCACGTGTGGGCGCACGCAAATCCACATGCTACACGGGTGCATGCTCATCAAGAACGGTTCGCCGTCAATGTTTGGGCGGGTATCGTCCATGGCAAGTTGATTGGGCCGTACCTGCTGCCTGCCCGACTCGACGGGCGGGTTTATCGGATATTTCTTGAAGAAACTTGCCGGAACTGCTGGAAGATGTTCACGTGGCTATTCGTAGACGAATGTGGTTTCAACACGACGGGGCCCCCAGCACACTCCAGCAACGATGTGCGGGATTATCTGAACGCCACTTTTGGGGACCGATGGATAGGCCGGGGTGGGCCCGTAGCCTGGCCACCGAGATCGCCCGATTTAACATGCCTCGATTTCTTCCTGTGGGGACACATGAAGAACCTCGTGTACGAGACTCCCATTTACTCAGAAGACCTCGTAGCAAGAATCGCTGTCGCCGCTGGAACCTGTTCCCAAAATGCCGGGAATCTTTCGACGTGTACGTCGGTCAATGCTTCGACGCTGTCGGGCATGCATTGATGCTACCGGTCGCAACTTTCAGCACCACCTTTAAATAAACATACCTTCTTTAAATAAACATGTTACGCGTACTACGTCCGATTTAAGAATGCCCGCGGCAAGCGCGAGTCTAGCCCACTTCACCTTTTAGCCAATTGCAGCGGCGCCCTCTCGCGCCGAATGGTGACGTCAGCGGACATACACTTATAGACGAAAAGGGTTTGTCTTGGTGTTACCTATCCCCCATTACAATTTGTACAGAAAGTTTTCAAACACCCTGTATATATATATTTTTAATTTTTTTTAATTGCAAACGAGACAGTATAATTAATGTAAAGAATGACGCTTGTTTAGAAGTGTCCGCACAAGAGGAGGAGAAAAAACGAGCAATGAAAAATGAGGCACCTCCCGGGAATCGAACCCGGGATCATCCGATTGCCGGTCAGATATGATAACCATTACACCAAGGACCACAAAGAATCAGAACTCGTAATTTTCTTACGTACGAGCGGAATCGAATGCCCTTTAAGGGGTCACGAGACACAGTATAATTAATGTAAAGAACGACGCTTGTTTAGAAGAGTGTCCGCACAAGAGGAGAGAAAACGAGCAGTGAAAAGTTGAAGAGGTGGTGGTGCCCTCTTAAAGGGCATTCGATCCCGCTCGTACGTAGGAAAATTACGAGTTCTGATTGTTTGTGGCCCTTGGTGTAATGGTTATTATATCTAACCGGTAATCGGATGATCCCGGGTTCGATTCCCGGGAGGTACCTCATTTTTCATTGCTCGTTTTCTCTTCTCTTGTGCGGACACTTTTAAACAAGCGTCGTTATATATATATATTTTATATATATATATATATATATATATATATATATATATATATATATATATATATATATATATATATTCAACTGCAAAGAACACGCAGTATAAATAACGTAAAGAACGACGCTTGTATAGGAGATATTCCGAGCAAGACGAGAGAGAGAAAACGGAACAAATGAAAAATGAGGTAACCACCTGGGAATCGAACCCGGGATCTTCTGATTGCCGGTCAGACGCGATACCATTACACCATGGACCTCACTCTTCCAAATGCCGTAATTCTTCTACATACTCGCAGAAACCAATGCCCCAAGGGGGCACCTCCCGCATGCCGTAACATTATATACATTCAACTGCAAAGAACACGCAGTATAAATAACGTAAAGAACGACGCTTGTATAGGAGATATTCCGCGCAAGACGAGAGAGAGAAAACGGAACAAATGAAAAAATGAGGTAACCACCTGGGAATCGAACCCGGGATCTTCCGATTGCCGGTCAGACGCGATACCATTACACCATGGACCTCACTCTTCCAAATGCCGTAATTCTTCTACATACTCGCAGAAACCAATGCCCCAAGGGGGCACCTCCCGCATGCCGTAACATTATATACATTCAACTGCAAAGAACACGCAGTATAAATAACGTAAAGAACGACGCTTGTATAGGAGATATTCCGCGCAAGACGAGAGAGAGAAAACGGAACAAATGAAAAAATGAGGTAACCACCTGGGAATCGAACCCGGGATCTTCCGATTGCCGGTCAGACGCGATACCATTACACCATGGACCTCACTCTTCCAAATGCCGTAATTCTTCTACATACTCGCAGAAGCACAAGCGTCGTTCTTTACGTTATTTATACTGCGTGTTCTTTGCAGTTGAATGTATATAATGTTACGGCATGCGGGAGGTGCCCCCTTGGGGCATTGGTTTCTGCGAGTATGTAGAAGAATTACGGCATTTGGAAGAGTGAGGTCCATGGTGTAATGGTATCGCGTCTGACCGGCAATCGGAAGATCCCGGGTTCGATTCCCAGGTGGTTACCTCATCTTTTCATTTGTTCCGTTTTCTCTCTCTCGTCTTGCGCGGAATATCTCCTATACAAGCGTCGTTCTTTACGATATATATATATATATATATATATATATATATATATATATATATATATATATATATATATATATATATATAATTTCTATTTAATTTTCAGCGCTTGATATCTGCAAATTTCCCACAAGTTCACACTTCGAGATACCGTAAAATCCGTAGAGCCAATTTTTTTTAGCCTATTATTCAATGCTAATGGTCAGTGTGCCCGTAATTTTTGCAATCCTTTCTTCATTTGAATAGTTTTATTCCAAATTTAGCGAGAACTATGTTGGAACGATACACACGTGTTTCAAGTTTCATAATTTCTGCTGAGCGGCTTAAAAGTTAAAGCGCGGACCACTTTTGGGTGTAATCCAGTATGGCCCCTGAAAATTTATTTGGTCAGGGACATAATAATTTTGAAACTATTACTTCATGGCAATTTAAATTTAGACTCAAACGAGCGATGCAGTGACTTTGATCCAGGTTTTATTCCAAAATTCTCTTCAGAGCCATTCGATCCAACTTCGATTCAAATTTCACCCCCCTCCCCTCTCCCTTATTCGTATCTTTTTCGAATTTAGTATTTGATAAATAAGAACAGCCAAAATTCATCTACAACTTTGGCTTTGAAAATGACTTTTCACTCTGGTTTTAACAATGAATTTTGAATCTGAATTTTAATAATTAGACGTAGTTTTTCAAGTATATTTTTTCCAGTGTTAATTAAAAATGCTGAAATAAATTTCCAGTAAATATTAAAGATAAATCAAAGTAAAATAAATAAATGAATGAATAGTACAGAACTTTATATTCTGATATACGTTACTCCTCACCACTCAACAACACACGAAGAAAATTCAGTCAAAATAACGCTTCACAAGAGACTGAGTCCTAAACTTCTAAGAGGAAAAATAAATTAAATAAATAAAAAAAAAAATTACCGTGACAGTCACCTTCAAATTTTCCGAGAAATCTAAGCATCAATATCTGCACTAAAAGTCCTTTCAATACAGAGTAAGAATATGAGAGAGAGGTTAATTAATATTCGTCTAAGCGCACTAACATTTAAAAATTTTAAATTCTAAAATCAGACAAACCCAAATGCATAATATAATTTTAATTTTAATAATTTGCTCTATAACTACGTTGGGTAATCCTTCAAAAAATGGGAAAACTAAAATAGTAAATAAAATACTTCCACGTTTTGCTTAGTTTAAGCTCAGTTAGTCAGAAACGTGAGATAGTGATACTCCCATCGATAGTATAGTAAAAGCTTAGAATAACAACGTGCGAGCTACCAGACAGTTCGTTTAAATCTTCGGATAATTCACAAAAATAAAAATTTTCCCACATTAATTGTAGACTGTTAATGGGCATTACAAATTACGGGTTTATTACTCACAATTCCTGATAGTTCCATTATTTTTTCTCGTTTGTAGACACCCTGTATATAGTTACCGTAGTTGAAAAGGTAGTCGCATATCTTTAAACTACACTACAGAAACTGTCATTTTGCCGTTTTCTCCGTGGTCAGCAATCCTGATTAGTTGGTTTATCTCGTTATATTTCTGAATCATAAGTGAGCATTATTACATTGTGAGCGCCCAGTAAGCTCATTGTTTACGGTGGCGGACTTTGTCGCCTGCTCCTGGGTTGGATTGAGTTGGCCGCTTACCCTAATAATGCTAAAATAAAAGTGATCCTTGGGGCACATTCACCCCCTCATCGCGGGAAATGAGCTTCCCGACTGTTACCTTTTACCCTTACTGTTACACTCTATCCAAGAACTGCTGTGGTAATTAATAGAACTAAAAGGACATCGAGACAGGTTCTTTGGTGTGGTTTAGCTTCCGCCCGAAATGTTCACTCTGACGAAGGTCAAGCTTGTCACTCCACCTTAGACCTACAGTTTAACGTGGAATCCGAACCACGCCCAACCAGCAGCTCAGCGTCTTAACCACCAGGCTACCGATTTATCTACCAACCAATTTTTTTTATCGTGTGGAAGGATGAACAGCCGGGTTCGCCGCATGCCGCCTGCCGTCACTGAGTCATGATCCCGAGGCCGATGGATTCGTAGTCAGCGACGCTAACCACTACACCACCGAGGCACATCGAACACACGCATTACAATTACACTAATGTAATAATTCATTCGCAATACGTAATGAACTTCTCTTCAAAGTTTATAACAAACTGGCTTCAATTGCAAAAACAGCGTACCCATTAATTTTTAAAAGAATTTTCACACTGACAACCAATTAAAAAACCTTCTAAATATGATAATTTGATGGTATCTTTCTAATTTAAGTTATTTCTCTTAAGAGTTTACGACAACAACGAAGACGATTAAAATGTTATACACGATTTAGTCGGTGATAAAAAAGGAAAAAAAAAAAGGTCATTAAATCTTAACCCCCACGCCCTTATCCCTTAGGGGATACACGTATAAACGTGCCCCTGATTTTTTTTTACCCGTGTACTGCATCCAAATTTTGCAGTGATACTTACGCGAGAATTTCGTTCATCGGTTCCCGTAAGATCAAAAAAGTGAAGCGACATTGGGTGTGGTAGTAATTGGATGAGTGACTGCCCTCTGTGTTCGGGCGATGTTGCGACCCGTGGTTCGGATCCCACATTATGCTATAGGTCCCTCCTGCCATATGATTGTCCCACCCATAATGTTGTTAGTACAAGGGCAAAATCATACAACTAACTACTACTACACAACGAGAAAATAGCGTACATGAAAAGGACAGTTTCCAGTTAACAACATACTGTCTTTATTCGCTCTCAAAACGCTCGTAATCTTGGTGAGGAAATCGTGCGTGGCGTCTGTAAGAACCCTCAACACGCTCTCATTCGTATCTGTGTATCCTGTGTGAGCGCATATGGTGGCAACGGCCTTCCGTAAGATGAGGCGCGCGGTTGATGCTTCAATTTCCAGTTTCTGTGGTTTATTCACACCAACGGTAAAAGGTCTGAAAAGATTGAATAATTGTCGGTTTTAATTTTTCTTTTGAAATAAAATTTCAGTCGAGTGGATTAATTTGAAGTAATTTCTTTAATAAATTGAACTGGAAAAATGAAAGAGAAATGCATAATTACAAGCCATTAAGACTGGTTCATGAAGTGAACACACACATCACAATTACAGCAGCGTTTCTCTAACTTTTTGACTGCGATCCCTTTTCTGATCATCTGTCTCTGTTCGACCGCCTGACGGGGTAATAGACGATAGAATTTCAATATTGACTCCTCTTTAGTATTATGATGGGACTTTATTTTAGTAACTAGTCACTGAAATGTCACAATTTTGGGTTCCTTTTCCAACAACTGAGCAACATCCATATAAACACGTAGAAACATTGCATTTTAGTACAATTTATATTATTATTTCATGTGGGTCTGAGAGAAAAGGTTAAAGCTATGTCACAATTTGTTTTTGTTACTTTCTTTTCTGCATTTATCTTTTTTTATTTTTTACAAAGCTGCTTCCACCCTTCAATGACCCAGTTTCAAAACCAGTGAATTACTGTGTTGTCATAAAATGATGAATATGCACTGCATCCATTTTTAATTTTAAACGTAATGGATTGCAGTACTGTTTATTCCAAAAATGAAGGCTACATAACTGATAATTTTTGTGAAGCTGATCAATTGATGTATATGAAAGAAAGATCTGTCCTTCCACATTTAATTAATCACAAATGGCAACAAGTTTTGTAGTGTGGAAAGTAATGAAATTTGACATTGTCCTTGTGGTTAAATACTGTACTTATTACCATATTTAACTCACTCATGTCTATGAATAATTTTGAATGGCTTTAAAATAAGTAGATTTTGGGCAAAACTGAGGGCTCAAAGTGAGTTTTCTGTTAAGGCATTAAATAGTGAGGTACTCACTAATCTAGCCTAACTTAACCTAACCAAACCTAATCAAGGTGACATCTTTTTCCCAAAAATAAAAATGTTTCAAATTTTTTTAATGTCCAGAGGTATAAAAATTTACCTAAAAAAAACACCTTCATTTGTGAATGATCACACACACAACCTTATTTATGCCCAGTTGTCTGCGCATGTGCACAGTCCTAAAATATGACATTTTAATACTTTCATTAAATGTAAATATACAAAATAGTGAAATAACTGTAAAAATTGTATAAAATATTGAGTGCATCGGTGTGAGAAGAAGAAAGAAAGAATATAAAAGATGAAAGTAATTAGTAAGTGTGTGGCTAAATGTGTTGATATAAATGTGGAAAAAGAACTAATAAGGAACAGAAGTAGCTTGAGATGTGTATAAATGGAGGCATTGGTCTCATTTGATGTACCACTAGAAGTATACTCCCAATATTAATGAGATTGGGATGGTGCTTTATTCCCATTAGTGATCCCTTGTGTATCTTTGTGGGTGTAACTGATTTGGGTGTTTACAGTCCCCAGTTCAAGCATCATGCCCAATCCATAAATCAAAGCATGTTTATATCTAAGTATGATACTTTTAAGAAGGATCCTTTGACCAAAAACTGCAGAATAAACAAATGAATAATTCATTAAATTTGATAATCTATTCAATATTTTATTTTAAATTAATTAATAAAATTATAATTATATAATTAAAATATATAACTGTAATTGCCTAACTCATTCCCTGGATCAATACCAAGAACATTGCTTACGTCTCATTGGGAGGCAGGAAATTAAGGTAATGAAATTTGGCTGCTTTTCGTTTTACTGGAGGATCTTCGGGAAATGGAGGTGGTGAAGCATTAATATCTAAACCAAATGTCTGAAATTGTTAAAGAAATAAACTGAAAAGGAGAAATATTAAGTATTCATTCAAAACCATGACAAGATCAAAGATACTCTAATTTTCAAGAACAAAAAAGAAATTGCCATTTTAATGTCCTGTAAAATAATGTTTGAAAGTATACCAATGATGCAATGCTTAACTGGATGACACTAAACACAAGTTTTTAAGAAAGTCCAAATCTCAAATATTTTCAAATCATAATTCATCAACTTATTTAACACTCCTGGCTAAATAATCATAATTCTATAACTACAATAAATATCTACTGAGAAAGTCTACCAAAACCTACTTACTTGGGGTCTTGTTAAAAGTTGTAGAAGTTGTCTCTGATGTTGTAATAGCCTTATTGTATGCAGAACAATGGGATCTGATTGGCACATTTCAGGAGGCAATCTACAATAGGAAAGTAGCATAATGAAGACAACTGTGTTGGTTAAGTTAGCCAGAAGGGATCTAATTAATGAATAATGGTAAATCTAAGTTCAAGACTAGTACTATCTAAAAACAACTAGCTACAAATTATATTAAGTAAACAATGGTGATGTGTTTCCAGAATTTGAACTAAACAAATTCTTGAAAATCTAGTGCAAGCTCTAGTTAACTTAATCATGTATATCCAATAGAAGTGCACTAACAAAATCATAGAGAGATGTTCAGAGTGGTTTTGCTATCTATGAAACAAAAAATTAAAAATGATCCACTATGAAGTTGAAACATCAACCCACCTTTTAAGTTGTAAAAATATTAAATGTTGTAAATACCATTCCTAATGATATATTGCAGTTTAAGCTCCTAACTGAAATTCAATCATCCAATAAAGACTATGTTAAGCATTGGGCCTAAATGCATAAATATAGAACTTAATAGTATGTTAGTACATAAATTACATACATGATACCATATATAAAATCTGGGTCTATTAGCCTTCTTTCTTTTTTTTTTAATGTAGGAAGGAGAGGCCACAGGTGAATGCCCCAAAAGGTCCCCCCCCCTAGAAGAAGAAGAGCCAAAATCAAGGTCTAGGGTTCTTCAGATGCCTAGAGAGACTGCATTTGAAAGATTGGACATCATAGACAGGGGAAAAGATGGATTGAGGAAGATTATTCCAGAGTTCACCAGTTGAGTAGATGAAAGAGTGAAAATACCAATTAACCCTTGCATTAGAGAGTTGGACAGAAAAGGGATGAGAAAGTGTAGAAAGTCTGGTGCTGCATGCTCTCCTTAAAGGAGGAGACATGCAGTTAGAGAGTTCAGAAGAGCACTGTCCATTATAATAGTGATAGTAAAGAAAGAGTAAGACAACACTGCAACAAAGTGAGAGGGATTGAAGACAGCCAGTACGAGGCAGGAAATTGACGAGACAAAAAGCCTTCAATTCCACCCAGTCAAGTATGGCTGTGTGGGTTGAGCCACCTCACATATGAGAAGCATACTCCATACAGGGGCAGACAAGACCCCTCTACAGAGAGAGCAACTGAGTGGGGGTGAAGAAACTGTGGAGGTGGTATAACACACCTAACCTCTTAAAAGCTGTTTTGGAAAGAGTATTATGTGATCTTTCCAGGAAAGATCACAAGAAAAGGAAATGACAAGAATCTTCCTATTATTAAGGATAGATTTAAAAACTTTAAAAGGCAAGAAATCAAAGCAATTGGATGATAGTTGGAGGGTTGAGAGTGGTCACCCTTCTTTGGGACAGGTTGAATGAAAGTGAACTTCCATCAGGAAGGAAAAGTACCAGATGAAAGACAGATGAAAAGGTTTGCCTTGGCAGGGTATCAGCACAAAAGCACATTTCTTGAGAACAGCAGGAGGACCATATGCCTTCCTAGCATTGAACCCAGATAGGGCAGAAAGAACATCTTTGGAAGAGATTCTAATTTCAGACATAAAAAGTCAGAGGAAGGAGATGGAGGAACAGCACCAGACTCATTCATGGTTAAATTGGAGGCAAAAGTTTGAGTGAAGAGTTCAACTTTGTCAGGAGAAGAGACAGCAACTGAGCTGTTGGAATGAAGAGGAGGAAGTAAAGTTGTTGGAGGGCTTCTTAGCTAGATGCCAGAAAGAGCAAGAAGAATTAGAATTGGATAGGTTTCACATTTTTGTCAAATAAAGGAATTTTTGGCAAATCAAAGAACAGATTTTGCACAATTCCAGGCAGAAATATAAGCAAGTGAGAGTCAGGAGTTGGATGGCAATGGCACCTTCTGAAAGACTTCTCTCTGTTGTGGATAGCATTAGAACAAGTAAAGTTAAACCAAGTTTTTTCTTTTGCATTTGTAGTAGGAATAGAATATGGAATGTACGTCTCCATGCCCAAGAGAATCACCTCCATGATGTGCTCAGCACACCTGGAAGGGCCCTGGCCACAGAAGCAGTAATCATTCCACAGGAAATCACAGAAGTACTGCCTAATGGCCTTCCAATCAGCGGTGCCAAAGACACCTCATCTTGGGAGGATTCAAAGACCAAATTGGAGTGATAGGACAGGAAACAGATATTACATAAGAGTGTGCTCAGAAGAGCCTAATGGAGAAAAAAGTTTGATAGAGTAAGGAGAAGAATGAGAGGTAAGAAGTAAACCCAGAATGTTGGGCCTATCTCCAAGGCAATTGGGGATATGAGTAGGGTGCTGTACAATCTGCTCTACATCATTTAGGATAGAAAAGTTGTAAGCTAGTTCCCACTTCACCATGTTAGTGAAATAAGAGAAAAGCTAAAGGTGGTGGTGAACAGTGAATTCTCCTAAAATGGAGATTTCAGCAAAAGGAGAGTAGGATAGAATGTATTCCACTTGGGAAGTGAGGTAGTCTAAGAATTTTGGATAGTCAGTAGAATTGGGGGAAAGGTAGACAGTGCAGATGTATTTAGTTTGAGAATGGCATATAAGCCATAGCCAGAAGGTAGACAATTCAGAGGATTTGAGTTTAGGAATATGAGAACAAGTTAGGTCATTGCATACATATATACAACATCCACCTTTGAGTGAAATTGAGTGTAGAGAAAGCAAGAGGGTACAAAAAGGGGGTTGCTGTCAGTCACCCCCAGACACCCGAGTTTCAGTGGGGAAGAGAAGAGGAGGTTTAGAGGAGAGGTTGGTGTTCAACATATTGAAAAATTGAGAAAAGGCCACAAATGTTGCAGAAGTTTATGAAAAGTGAATCAGGCAGAGGCCCAGAACATCTCAAATGGGTTGTAGCAGATTTTAGCCTATTTTAGCCAGTAGCCTATTTTAAAATATTGTATAAAAATACATTAACATAAATGAATGACACACAAGCCAAATATAATCACTCTTTTACATTTGGAAGGAGGCAGTTTCTTCTTGTGAAGGTTGGTATAAAGGCGGTGGAGGTGAAGAAGGTAAGACAAGTTCTTCCAAGTCACTCAAAGAAAGACTCCAATCTTCATGTCTTTTATCTTCAAATTCACCCCAGTGAGAATTACTTGATGCCATAATTTAAAAAATGGTTTGTATTATCTGATAGTCTCAGGCCAAATTTTTAATGTGAAACTGTAGACCCAACTGCCATATGCATATTGTTTGTAGAGTTAATTTTGAAAGTAGTACCAGTAATATTACAGGGGGTTTTGCTCTGTGACCAAATTTGCTATTTAAAAAGAAAACAAAAACCAGGATTAATAATATAGGCATCATTCTTCATAAAATGGTTGACACAATTAGACTTCCACTGAAAAGAAAACTTAAAAATCAAAACCAGTTAGCCTTTGAATAAGAATGTAAAGAGTATGTGACTTGAACTACCTATAATAACTAATTGCCAATTAAAAAAAATGCTGCTACCTCATTTGTATAACAAATAGCTCTAGGCCCTATTTTAAATTATTTAACTAACTAAAGTAACATTTAATTTTAAATTAAAATTTATTTTTTCTCATATTAAATAAGTATTCAATCAAAATACTTTATTGATAAAAATAAATAGCTAATATGAGTCATTCCACAGTGATGGTCACAACATTTGGAGCAATTGTTTAGTAAACATTCAACTAAAAAAGTATGAGTGTGGGAGGTATGGTAAGACAAAACTGCTGCAAGGCATTATAAAGTACGCTCTTATGTATATATATAGTGACAGTCACAACACAGAATCTATACTGCTTGGTAACGTTAAATTAGGTTAGGTTAGGTCAAGCTAGGTTTAATTAGGTTAGGTTAGGTTAGGTTTGGCTAGGTTAGGCAGGTAAGGTTAGTAAATAGGGCCTATGAACTCCACTGGATTCTGGAAATTTACTATTTTTTTTTAAGTTCTTCAAAAAAATATTTAAATATAAATGTACATACAACTGATCAAACAATGCAAAAACCTTTTTTCACGTACCTTACAATTATATGAATACTTACTCTTGATTAAGAATAAATTTATGATAAGTTTTTAATATACGTTGTCAATACTAAAATTATTTCAAATGTGATTCAATTAATTGCCTAATAAAATACCGGTACCAGTTTCAAAAGGATCAAATAATGCAAAAAATTACCTGTGGCCACATTGATTTGAGGTGATGATTAACAGTAATTTATTAGTTAATTTTTAATATTAATTAAATATCAATAAGCATTTTAATATAGCCTATCATGGTAGAGTTGGTAACAGAGTAACATCTTCTATCCCCTCAGAGGTTGTATGAGGGGAGATATGATACAGACGTTTAAAATGTTTTCAGGGTTGGACAATTTAGATGTACAGTGCTTACAAGAAGTCTCACACCTCTGTCTCGTCTCAAGCTAGTCTGTTAGGTATAAAATGGGTGGTCCTTATGGCAGTGGAGGTGTGTTCGGATTGGTGCACATAATTGCTCTAACCCCATCAATGACGTCCACATTATCTTTGTGTTCATCACTCTATCTATTTATATATAGAGACATACTGTATATAGATATATATATATAGAGTATGCAGGGGATAACGTGTCTCAGTCCCAGCTATGGTAGTTGTCTTACAATTAACAGTCCCAAGTGCAAGTTACGTTAACACCTCCACATAAACTACCCTGGACTAAAATAACATACATGAAGCCCTTACCCAGAAATCATTTAAAAGGTGTGATTTAAAAGCTCTCTCTCTCTAGTATCCATTTGTTCCAGCGACATATTTACAGACACCTGAACCTTCGTTGTAGTGCAAATACAGTGAACAACAGACTTCACGAGGCAGGGTATTTTTCTCGCCATCCAGCTATAAAACCTGCATTGACGATTGAGCATAAAGAGGCGCGGATGGGATTTGCCTTGCAATACTTGCCACAGGAGGAAGAATTCTGGAGAAAAGTTGTGTACTGTGATGAAAAAACATTTTTAATAGATAGTCATGGTTCCCTGCATTGTTGGAGGCAGCGCGGAAAATGCTATGAAGAAGGAAATGCTTTCCCGAGCAAACGTAGTGGTCACATCAATCTCGGTGTGTGTGGCTGGCTATGGTGTTGAGAATTGACTCAAGTAGATGGACGCTTTACTGGACAGCAATATTGCCAGATACTGGAAGAGGTGCTGCTACCCAGTGTTCATGCGTATCTGGTTCCAGCGCCGGAACCATTTTACTTAATGGAAGATAACAGTCCCATTCATAGGAGTAACGTTGTGAGAGCGTGGTACAAAGATCACCCAGAGATTATTAATTTAATTCTGCCACCACGTTCTCCTGATATGAATCCGATTGAAAACCTTTGGGCAATAATGATTAACGAATGGGAGCAACGCAATGAAAGAACATTTGAAGCACTTTTAGCTCACACGAGGAATAGTTGGGAGAGCTTACGCCAAACACCAAACATTCCCTACAATCTGGCCTCTTCTATGCCGCAATGATTGCAAGAAATTATTGATGCTGGAGGAAGCTATACGAAATACTGATGTTAAAGCCATGACGTAAATGTGTATCGAATATATATTTATGTTAATATAGAATTTTATTATATTTTTATGTTTGACATCTATAAAAGTATATATTGTGACCATGAAAGAACTTTACTTATCCTTAGTTAGAATCTTTTCTTGCAATGTCTACGCTCGTGGAGATGATAATATAGGCATTGTTGAAACAAACTATGAGAAGGTAATAGTTTCAGGAAAAAAATAAAAACTGGCAACATCAAGGCCATCACATGTTTATGGGAATTGTCATATGATATGCTACCAATAAACTCTTATATACTACTATATACAGTATACTATATTACGTAATAATTATGATGAATAAATCAAATGCAAATTTCTCTGATTCATGGCCCACCAGTCTTGCTTTAGACTAATGACTTTCATAAGATGGAATAGGTTACCACTTAAAACAATGGATAAACTATCTATTAGTGAGATGACCGTGACTTCCTCGAAATGCGAGCGCGTGAGAGGTTCACTGAGGAATTTGGTCATTAAGTTCTTCACGTAGGATATGTATCACAAACAACAATATTGACAACAATTTCCAACAATTACTTAATATCAATCATTGCATTTGAGCAAATAATTTAGACCTGCATCAAAATAACTTAGGTATCATGCCATGATTTGGGATATTTGCCGAATTAGTCATTCTCTATAGTCTACAGTATATATTGAGACAGTATAATGTAATGCTCAGCTAATATTATGATGACTAGGATTGCTCCATAACCATCCCAACATCCCGAAACTTGGTCATTCTGCTTCTTAATCATTTGTATTTTAAACACTAAAATGTAGCAGAAATGACGTAATAATGGATGTCATTGATTGGGTTAGAGCAGTTATGTGCACCAATCCGAACACACCTCCGCTGCCATAAGGACTGCCCATTTTATACCTAACAGACGAGCTTGGGATGAGACAGAGGCGTGAGAATTCTTGTAAGCACTGTACATAACATTTTTTTCTTATGAGAGGCTGATAGGATAACTAGTGAGAATAATAGGAAAATTAGAAAACAGACTTGTAGACTTGATCTATGAAAATACTTTTTCAGTCAGTAGTAGAGTTTCGGAATGACTTGCCATATGATGTGGTAAACAGTAGCTCATTAGTTAGTTTTAAAAAAGTTTGGACACTTTCATGAATGAGAGAGATAGTTTGTAGATTTTTTTATAACTCATGACTTGGATAACCTCGAGAGGCCCTGGTGGGCTTCATGTTTTCCAAATGAAATGTAATGGGTGATAGTGCATAAGTTGGCCATAAATTACTCTTGAAAAAATACTTGGCTGTAAATTATAAACAGATAAAGTAAAATGATTTTTACACATTTAATGTAATGCCTTGTGTACTTTTCCATTATCTGCCCCTAGGGCCACTGAGAGGGCAAGGGAAGCCTGGTTAAATCCACAGGGCCCAGAAAGAGGGGGGATAAAATCTAAAAATATTAATAAAGCAATTGATTAAATAACAGAGAGGAAATATAATTAATGAACATACATTTTATAGAGATTATCATACTGTATGTTTTGAATAGTGACTTGGACATCAAGGTTTTTTTAGTTGTTGTTTTATAAGTTTTGCATGCTGAATTCAAAAATGTAACTCATTTTGCTCAATCAGGTCAGGTTTTTATGCTATCTCAATTTTTAAAAAATTAGATAATCATTATGAAATGAGCAAGTTTATTTTTTTAAAATACTTACATTTTAGCCAAGTGTTAGCCAAGCTCTATATAATAAACAGACACAACTTATTTCTAATTACGATTGTCATTACTGTTTTTCAGCATGACTAGAATGTGCAAGAATGACCCAAACAGGTTCTGCTACATCTGTGGTAAAGTCACTATGTCAGACCAGCAGTCAAACATCACACATTTTGTGAGGAAAAGCTATCATGCCTACTTTGGAGTTAAACTTGGTGACCAGGACAAAGCCTTTGCCCCTCACATATGCTGCAAAACGTGCGTTGAAAGTCTGCGGCGCTGGAGCCACAAGAAGGTAGAGTGTCTACCTTTTGGTGTCCCAATGGTGTGGAGGGAAGGAAGAGATCATACTACTGACTGTTATTTCTGTATGACAAACCTACAAGGTAAATTAGTATGAATTTTATTTTATACTTACAAAAATATGCCTGACAATATCTGAGATATGTCTTTATCTTATCTTTATCTGTTTCCTTTTAGGCATAAATTGAAAAAACAAGCAACACGTAAAGTATCCAGATGTGCCATCTGCCATAAAGCCAGTGCCTCATGGACCAGAAATTCCAATTCCAACACTGCCTGACAACTTTGATTCGTCATCCGACTCAGATGAAGAAATGGATGGCGGTGACATATCTGGTACATACCAACCCACTGCCGAGACAAGTCAACCCAAACTCTTGAGCCAAGCTGAGTTGAATGATTTGACAAGAGATTTGTGCTTGTCCAAAGAATCTGCTCAGTTGCTAGGGTCACATCTTCGCGAAAATCGTTTGTTAGCTCCAGAAACAACATTCTTCTGGTATCGCAGCCACGAAGAAGAGTTTCGAGAATATTTCACGTTGGATGAAGAAGCTTCGCTGGTTTACTGTAACAACGTCAATGGCCTCATTGCAGCTATGGGTTTAGCGTATGACCCTACAGAATGGCGGCTCTTCATCGACTCCTCAAGCAGAAGCTTGAAAGCAGTACTACTCTACAATGGTAACAAGGTCGTTAGGGTGACACTTATTTTCGAAAGTTTGAATTTTTATCGGGATGGGCGCGTTTCTGGTTCCATTTTGTCAAAAAATATCGTGTGTAAAATATTTTTGAAATAAAACAATATTTAGAACTGCCTCAATACGGTCAAAGTTTGTATATTTTCTCGAAAAGTAGAAATTTTAGATCATGATGTTCTATGCCTCTAGCAAATAAAATATCACTTCTAGTTTGTTCAAGCTACTAATCTTGACCTAAAACATATAACTGGACTTCATACTTTCAACTCTAGGTCCCCCTCAACTCGAGTATTAGCCCCTCAAGGGGGGGGGGGGGGGGGGGGTATCATGGGCGCCCATCTCCCTCTCATTGTTGCCTACTTTGCAGAGGTCACGGTGGACTTACGGGCGGTTGGGAAGTCACAGCGGTGCTTCTCGACCACTTGTAAGAGGAACTGCCTTTGGTCTTCACTCTTGGTAAGGGCCAGGTTGAAAGACTGCATCAACGCCACCCCCGCTCCGCGAAGTCATTGACAACTTGAAGGGCCTGGACTCGGCGGGATGCGGCGATGAAGGCTGGGTCCGTCCGCCACTCCTCCGGATCCTTGAGCAGGAAGGCGGTGCTGATGTCCAGAACCTTGAAGAACTCCTTTGATGTAGTCGTTGTGAACTTGGCCAATGTATTGTTGGCGATTGAGGCGGTGGACAGGTCCACATTGATACGCCGCGGGGGATCCTCCGATCCTTCCTCTTCTTCCATCGCTTTAATCATCTCCCGCTTTGTCGCCAAGTCGATACCCTCGTCGAAGATGGCCAGGGTGACGAGGCGCTCGCTCAAGTACCATAGGTGCCTGGCGAAGACTGTCGCCGTCGCCTTGGCCACCGCTGAGTCCGGATAATAGACGAGGGCCTTGAGCAGCGCGAGGTCCGCGGCTGGGGCCGTTGCCGGGAGCGGCGCTTTGTACCAGGCCGTCACGTAGATGGACACGGCGAAGATGGTGAATCGCCGGATTCCAGCCGCTTCGCCTGACGACATCTGAAACTGTTCCCGGAACAGGAACAGTTTGATGGCATAGATGACTTTTGCCATCCAGCGCGCGCGATGGAAGGCGCCGGGACGAGCGAACCGGGCACCCCGCTTGTTCGGACCGCCCAGCACAATTACAGAGAGCTCCAGAAGTTCCCTGTAGTCATCACGTGGATGTTGACCGTCGAGGAGGCGGCTGAATTCGATCAGCAGGTCGTCGCGGGCGTCCTTCAGGTGCTGCGGCATGGTTCCATCCTCGAAGGGCTTCGCTTTGGTTTGATCGATGAAGTCCCACTGGGCGGCGAATCGTTTGAACAGGAGGATGTCAGGACCAGTAGAGGGACCGAGGCACGCCGTGAATGCCTTCTCGCACACCAGTTCGTGGATGTGGTGGCGGCAAGCCAAATGAAGCACTGTCTTCTCGAGTTTCTGCTCAATGATATAGCAAGCTCCTCCTGAGAGTCGTGTGTTTGAGGCGGTGGTGTCAAAAGAGAGGGCACAGATCCGTCCCTTGATGTCCCAATCCTCGAGGGCAGAGAGGACGGCTTCCGCCATGGCGCGGCCGGTGCCGTCGGGGAGGCTGGGCACAGCCAGAAGCTTGTCGACGTTCTCCCCAGACACCAGAACTGGAAGGCGATCTTCAGCAGGGCCTCCGTCAGCCGCTGGTACGATTTTCCCGTCCCAGTGAACGGTCAGCGGCACAGTAGGATGGAAGGCTGCCTTCATTTCCGCTGCTGCCATAGCACGGAACTTTGCTCGGTCGCGGCGGGAGGATTCGCGGTTCAAGACCAGCTCCTCAGGGTCGTGGCCCAAGCTCCTCGCAGCCGCCGACAGCAAAAAAACACCTCGGTCGGTAAGTTTCGTCCGATCCATCGCTGCGGAGAGATCAGGGGTGATCATCTTTTTCGACGCGCGGAATCGCTTGGGTGGTAAAGGGGTCGTAGATGCTTCTGCATTCGACGTGGACGGGCCCGGGAGAGAGAGCTCTTCCTCTTCTTCTCGGCGACGACGCCGTGTCGGTGACCGAGTCGGGCTGCTTGCACCTGAGCTGGAGCTCGATGCCAGTTCGACGAGTTCTTCTCGGCTCTCTCTGTTCGCCCTTTCATCATCTTGCCGGCGGCTCCTTTCCGCTTCCTGTCTCCTCGCACGCTCCTCCTCAGTGTGCAGCGTCATGTCACGTGTGGAGGAGATGCGGCCGCGCTGCACCTCGGCCCTTTGTCCCGTCAGGAACTCCCTGTCCTCTTCGATTGTGATCATCGACATCGCCTGTTCGTGTGCGATGTCGAAGAGGCGGTCAAGGGATGAGAGGAACTCGGCCTCGTTCCTGATTTGGGTCACAGTGCGCCGTTTCGAGTTCTTGTTCAGAGCCCGCCACTTCTCGTACATTCGGAGAACCTTGTCCCTTGCGCGTTGGTCTTTCTGCGTAGGAATACGGGACCGCTCCCAGAATTCCTTGACTGCGGTCACTGTCTCAGCGGCTGCTTCCTTGATCGGCTTCTTGACGTCAAGGTGAAGGTGGAAAAAGTACTGAAGCGCCTGCTTTCCCGTAGGCAGCATGCTTCCTGTGATGCTGTGGTCCACGGTCCCCAGGAGATAGACTGCTGTTTTAGATCTTGTTGCCGAAGCCATCACGTCGTTTCAGAACTCACTGAAAAAGAGAATGAAACACTGTTAGTGTTGGCAAAACTCGTCCCAACCCATTTTCTACTTAGAATAACATGTTCTTTCGCCTGTATCAATATTTGGATAAACTCGTGTTACACCCTGTATAATACCTCATTTTAGTCTTCTGTACACCAGTGCGGAAGACTAAACCAACGACTCTGACCGTCCGTCTGTCTGTCTGTTATCATTTTTCAACTCAGAAACTACAGCAGCTATCGAAACGAAAACTGACATGATAACAGAACGCCATGAGTACTTTTCGACAAAAAGTATAAACTTTGACCTCGTTGAGGCAGTTCTAATTATTATTTTATTTCAAAAATATTTTACACACAATGTTTTTAGACGGAATGAACCAGAAATGCGCCCATCCTGATAGAAATTCCCAAAAAATGAAAAACACCCCAAATAAGTGGCACCCTAAAGGTCGTGTCTGTTCTGGTGGGTCACTCGGTGCAGGTGACTGAAAGTTATAGTAACATGGAGCTTTTGCTAACTGCTTTGAAGTACGAACATCACAATTGGATGATATGTGGAGACCTAAAGGTATGTTCGTGTCTACAAAAAATACAAATAAATAATATATAATATATATATATATATATATATATATATATATATATATATATATTTAGGTCCTGATATACATATTTTTATAGGTTATAGCCCTAGTGCTGGGTCTACAAGGTGGCTATACCAAATACCCATTTTCTCTGTCTGTGGGACAGCCGAGCAGACAAGCAATACTACGTACAATGCGACTGGCCAGCAAGACGTGGCCTGGAACCAGGTTCGCACAACGCTCTGTCACATGCTCTCATGAATCCACAGATGATTCTACTTCCGCCGCTGCACATCAAGCTCGGACTTATGAAGAATTTCATCAGAGCACTCAACAAAGAAAGCTGAGCTTTCGCTGAATCAGAAATTTCCACGCGTCAGTGAGGGCAAACTGAAAGCAGGTATTTTTGATGGCCCTCAGATCAGGGAGCTAATGAAAGATGCTCAATTCGATGAAAGTCTGGAGGACAATGAGATCAATGCCTGGCTCGCATTCAAGTCCATTGTCACGAATTTTCTGGGCAACCACTGAAGTCCAGAGTATGAACGTGTTGTCGAGGAGCTCCTGCAGAGCTTTCAGGCTCTTGGTGCACGTATGTCCATAAAGATGCATTTTCTCAGCTCGCATTTAGACTACTTTCCGGACAACTGCGGTGATGTCAGCGAGGAGCAAGGAGAGCACTTCCACCAGGATATTCGAGTGATGGAAGAGAGGTACCAGGGCCGCTGGGATGTGAACATGCTCGCAGACTACTGCTGGTGCCTCAAGAGAGATGTTCCAGCTGTGGAACACAGACGAAAGTCTTTGAGAAAGCCCTTTCGTCCACATTAACTGTACTCGTGTGCCATTTTTTCTATACTTTGTACATTTTCTGTCAATTTAAGTCCATTTTAAAAAAATAAACTTGCTAATTTCATAACGATTATTTTTGAATTATCTATTTTTTTTAAATTGAGATAGCATAAAAACCTGACCTGATTGAGCAAAATGAGTTACATTTTTGAATTCAGCATGCAAAAATTATAAAAGAACAACTAAAAAAACCTTGACCTCAGGAAAAACTTTTTCAAACGCAGACCAGTGTAGTTTGCTCATTATGTACACAAAAAACATTCATAATAAAATACTGAGTAAACAGGGGGGCCCCATATACTAATCCTTCCCTGGGGCCTGTGGCAGCTCTCACCAGCCCTGTCTGCCCCCCTCAAAACCTACAGGAAAATTATTGAATATCCAAGTAGGTCAATTGTACACCCTCGATGATTGGTTAGGTTGTCTTGATATTTTCATTAAAACTAATGAAAATATCGAGACTTAACCTAAACAATTAAGGGCATACAGTTGACCTAACTGGACATTCAATAATTTTCCTGTACGTTTCGAGGGGGCAGATAATGGAAAAGTACCACATGGCATTATATAAGAACACTGTTTTGAAGAACCTGCTTTATTGGATAAGACATTATTATCCATATTGATATGAAATGAATTTTTATTGTTAATTCTGACATTAAATGTGTAAAAACAATTTTACTTTATCTATTTATAATTTATGGCCAAGTATTTTTTCAAGAATAATTTATGGCCAACTTATGCACTATTGCTATGTAATGTAATGTAACCAGTATCCCTGCATCTCATAAGAAGTTTACATTATTTTTGCCAAAAACAAACAAATAAACAAACAAAACATCTTTGTTGCGGATCATTCTCAATCTATAGCCACTTAACATACAAGTACAATCTTACATATTATACACTGAACATGATACAAAAATAAGGCCAACATAGCCACTTAACCTACCATACAAGTACAAAAATAAGTGTCATCAGAGACAAAATTACAATATTCTTAGAAGATGAAGGATTAATTAGTAATAGCCAATATGGCTTTTGAAATGGCAGGTCATGTTTGACAAACTTAATTGAGTTCTATGATAGTATGTTGAAGCATCTGAATAATAAAGAATCTGTAGATATTGTGTACTTAGATTTTGCCAAAGCTTTTGATACAGTTCCTCATAAGCAGTTGCTTGTTAAAGTTAGCTCATGGAATAAAGGGGATAGTAGCAAATTAGATTGAAGAATGGCTTGGAGAAAGAGAACAGAGTGTCCAGTTAAATGGGACTAGGTCTACATGGAGCCCTGTTCTGAGTGGAGTCCCACAGGAGTCAGTACTTGGACCTCTACTTACTATTATTTATATTAATGACTTGGAAAATAGTCTAACTAGTAAAACTTCAACATTTGCAGATGATACAAAATTGGGACAAAATGTAAGATCTTTAACAGGTGCCATGAAAATGCAAAAGGATATTGATAGAGTAGTTGCTTGGGCAGACAGATGGGAGATTAAATTTAATGTGGAAAAATGTAAAGTTATGCATGTTAGTCATAACAATCCAGAATTTGAGTATAACATGGATGAAAGCTGAATAAATAAAGAAAAAAAGGAAAGATTTGGGAGTCACTGTAAATCATGATCTTAAACCCACAAATCATTGTATTGAAATAAGGCTAATGCTAGACTGATCCTAATGCAAAAACATGTAGAATATAAATCACCAGAAATTATAAGTAGACTCTACACTTCATACGTGAGGCCTCTTCTTGAATATTGCATTCAGTTCAGTAGTCTTTATTTAGAGCAAGACAAAGACAGACTAGAAAAAGTACAAAAGAGAGCCACAAGGATGATACCATGCCTTGGACACCTTAGTTACAAAGAGAGACTGGAACACCTAAACAGGTTTTCCCTAAAGCGAAGAAGGTTACAAGGTGATATGACAGAAGTATATAAAATAATAAATGAGTTAGATAATACTGACTTCCACTCTCTTTTTACAAAGGATCACAATGATAGGACAAGAGGACATAGCCTTAAACTTTTTCAGCAAAGATGTAAATCACAGTTAGTACAACATAGTTTTTCAAATAGAGTACCATAGTAAAATTCTGGAATAGCTTAGATGAAGAAGTTGCAAGTTCCCATACTTTGGAGACTTTTAAGAATAAACTAGATAAATTAATGACTGAAAGAGGTATCTGGTAATGACGTTTTGCTGGAACTGGTAATGGTGTGGAGAAGAGGTTTGTGAACCCCTCCCACATATACATATATATATAGTTTATTTGGGTAAATCTCATCACCCACACAGTGATGGGATGTAGGGAGGCAGCATCTTGGGTTAGGTGATACTCTCTGTCTTTATACCCACCATTTAGAGAGATTTCTCTGCTGAGCAGTGCCCCTCATAGCACTGTGATGTATGAAAGACTCAGTATGGTCATTGCCTTATAGACACCTTTAAATGGGAGTCCCTGAATGGGTGTACATTCAAATACTCTATACAGTCTTTAGAGTCCCACCGACTCCTTTTCTCTTAATTGTAGAACTGTATTATTCAGGTTATATATACATATAGTCATATGAGAAAGTAGACAACCTGATCCTTTAGGTCTGCAAAACTATCGTAAGGTACTGTATATATAAATAGTAGACAAGCAGTGATTAAGATCCTCTAGATCCATGCAAAATATCTTGAGATGAGATAATCATATGTTGTTTAAAATTAATATGGTAGTGGTATTGAAGAATGATCCACAGGTTCCAAAGATTTAAAGTTAATGTACAGCTAGTAGATGTGTGACAATCTGCAGAGATCAATTGTATCTTAATTTTGCATGTAACTGTATTTGTGGTTTGTTTATATTAACAGTGGAGCTACCCAGATGGGCTGAAGGGCCCCTTGTGTGCCCACTATAAAAATTTTTACCATGTTTATCAAGGCCAACATAGTCACTTAACCTAACATACAAGTACAAAAATAAGGCCAGCACAGCCATTTAACCCAACATATAGTGATGTAAAAAAAACCGTTTTTTTTTATGTCCATGTTGTTTGTTTGTTTTTTTGTCGTTTTTTTTTGTTTTTTGTCATTTTTTTTGTTTTTTTTAATAATTAATATAGATATTGCCAATTTAATTATAAGGTATACTTTTGCAATGATATATATTATAAAAATAGATAAATAAATAATAAAATAGGCCATATGGTACCAGTATAGAATGTCCTTTTCAGCCTATTTACAGAAAAAACTGGTCTCTTTCTTGCACTGAAAGTCTTGTATCTTGAGATCCGTTAAACTTGCGAGAACACTGGCTGGGAGCTGACTGCCCATTGTCCAACCTTTCCAGGACTCTCCCATCCATGCCTCGGATTTTGAATCTCCCACTTAACTATCCTTTAGACCCGCGATGACATATTTTCCCCCCGAGACCATCCATATATATACATACACATACACCCATATACATATATACCAATATATACATAAATACTTATATACACATATTTATATCTATTATATACCCCATACACATGCATACATCCAGAATTCCAGATACATACGCACGCATACTCACATACAGGGCGTCCCAAAAAAATGTATACACACTTTAAATACTTATAAAGGCAGTGTTTATTAAAATACATTTCATTTTCAAAATGTAATAGAATCTACAGACATTATTTAATTGTTTTGTCAACGCCTGTTTTCAAACTGACGTCCATTCTGGTCCAGGCACTGCTGATAACGCGAAGCAATGGAATCGCAAACATCACGAAACATTTCGTTTGGTATTTGTGTGCATTCTCGTTCAATGGCTGCTCTCAATTCAGCGACTGTTGCAGGTTTTATAGCGTAGACTTTGTCTTTTAAGTATCCCCATAAAAAAAAGTCTAGTGGTGTGAGGTCTCGTGAACGCGGAGGGTATTCTACGAAACCCCTTCGTCCAATCCACATCCACATTGTGCCAAGTACCACTCGCAATACTCCACTCTTCGGTCCGGATCATCTTCATTAATAGCATGGACTAATCTTGGAATGTAACTTTTCCATTGACAGCGCTTCAAAATGCGTTGGACAGACGATTCTGAAATTCCTACCTCACGACTCGCTTGCCGCACAGATTTTCTTGGACTTTGGTGATACGTTTCCAGTACTCTTTCTTGCTTTGTGGGGCTTGTCGATGTCCGTGGTCTTCCGGAACGCTTCTTGTGGACATTCTGAACAGTTCCATCGGCTTCAAACTTATCTCTAATTCGAGTGATGGTAAGTCGCGTTGGTGGATCTGTTTGAAACTCCCTCCTAAACTGTCTTTGCACTTCAACTGCTTTTTCACACTTCCAGTAGCATTTTAGAATGAATTTCCTTTGTTCAAAGCTTAGTCTGACTGCCATTATTAATTCTAATGGGTTTAACTTGGAAAGAAAGAAACATCAATTGAGCTATCAGCTGTTAAAGTGTGTATACATTTTTTTGGGACGCCCTGTATATACCTACACAAACTCATACACCTCTATTTCGCCCTTTCATTACCTCCGAGATCATTTAGCACATACAGTAATATCCATACAGCCAAAAGAAACTGATTAAGCACAGACAGAGCAGCAAAGCTAGTATTTATATCCCAAAATGCAAAATTCCAAGAAAGTGAAGTAAAACATGGTGCTACATTGGCTTCGTCAACATCCAAATCTGCAATAAGTACCAGTACCTGTGATATTGAAACTATATGCTCTAATCAATCTAGTGATAATGATTCTTCAATGGAAATAGAATCAGATAATGAAAGTTAAACAGCATTAGGTTAACACAAAGGTTAAAGAAAGAGATGAATATTTTTATTTTTTTTTATTTTTCTATTTGGAATATATATATATACACACTGGTATTCTTGCCAATCACAATTATATATATTGTTTTATACCAGTATTATGTATTTTTTATTATGTATATTATACCAGTACCTGTGATATTGAAACTAGCATATATGCTCTACCCAATCTAGTGATGATTCTTCCATGGAAATGAAGGTTAAACAACATTAGGTTAACAAAAACGAGGAAACGAGGAAGAATGTTTTATGTTCTAGTTAAAAAATATATATATATACATATAAAAAATGAGGGTTTGTTTTTCCTTTCTATTATATACGTTTTGCGTGATTCAGTTTTTCTAAAAGATGACTATATATACTAGGTATAACCGTATAAGCATGGTAGTATAGTAAATTATAGGTAATACTAATATACTTATTAGATTAAAGGAAGAAAAATATGGAATAAGTTTAAAACAATAAAAAACAAAAAAAACAAAAAAAACAGACTATCTTCGTTTTAAACAAAAAAAATGACAAAAAAAAACAAAAAAAAACGACACAATAAAAAACGACTCACATCACTACCAACATACAAATACAATCTTATTATAACACAACTTAATATGCATGTATAATCTTTGCTACATTACAAAAATAAGTTACTGTTGTCTGAACCAAGATTGCCATATAGGTGAGAGGTACACAGTATCTGAAAACAGGACATTGCACAATAACAGATTACAGCTGTTTTGAACCCTTGTAATGAAATTATATATATTCCTCAGGATTAACATTTGGCTGGTAGGTCAGTTACACGTAGTAAACATAAAACTGGCACTGCACAAAATGGAGGGCTTTGCATTTTTGAACATTGAATTCCAGCTGCCAATGCTAGTAAATGGAAAATGGGCATATATTGCATGGGGTATAGGCCCAAAATTGATAAAATTTTCGAGTAACTGAATACATTTTGGTCAGGGACCATCAGTAAAATATATTTTCTTTTTTATATGGGCCTAAATAATAATACACTGCATACTTGAAATAACATTTGATTCTGCAGACAACAAATTGTTTACAAAAGTATGTATTTATTTATAGGTCTGTTTATGTTGCACTCAACCTTACAAAAGTATTATTATTAGTCTGTTTTCTGTGCAGCCAACCACACACACACACACACACACACTTATAAGTGACTACAGTTTTGTAATTAATGAGAGCATGAACCACAAGATGAAAAAGGATATTACAGAAGCCAACTCCATCTTCAGTTCTGGGCCTATTTTCAGAACACACAAGGACAGAATGATGATATGGCCTAACTATTAACTATTAATAATACTTATTTACTTATTTATTTATTTATTATTATATTTATAACAACTAGCTGCTTATTTTTAATAAGAGCCCAGTAAAGCCTAAAGTTTAAGGGGCATATTAAATAAAATAAATAGTCGAGCTTCAAAATTATTCATGTCATTGTAAATTGAAAACAATTTTTATTTATTTTATCATCATTAATAAAGGTTATTCTATCTATCTATCTAGTACACTAACTAATGAGGTGAAATTATGAGGGTATAAATTAACAACTATTGCATCATCTATTAGTAGGAGAAGTGACAATCACAGGTATATTATTCATGATCAATAATATTAACCTATAACAGCAACACAATACCACATTGGAAAAAATATACAAAGGTAGCACTGAATGGATCAAATGCTATCATAAAAGTTGGTGATACAAAGTAAGGTTAGTATTATTTTAAGAGGAAAGTCCTCCAATTGGAGGATAAGAAGTGACAAATTCCTGTTATACCTTCTGCAATATTCATTCAAAGGAAACTGATCTCTCTCAAAAACTGGGCATTCAATGAAAAGCTGATGTAAAGTCATAGGCACTTGTCACGAAGTACAAAAGGTTCTACGAATGTTAGAAAAATAATGTTGATGAGTAAAGTAACAGGTTCCCAGTCTCACCCTTGCCAGTACAACTTCATCCTATCATGACAGTCCATTGGGGGACAAATGTCCACTAGCTACTTTAACTAGGGTCCCATCTCTTATATTAAAATGTTGCTCCCAGTGATTTTGCCACAGTGAGTTAATGGTCTTCCTTATTTTGGTTCTAATTTGTGAAAAAGTTACTAAAGTCTCATACTCTGTGCCATAGATATGTGCATTTCTTGCAATCTCATCAGTATATTCATTTCCCACAATCACTTTATGACCAGGAACCCAAATAAAATGAACCTCTATTGGGTTCAAGAGATGCAAGAGGTGTATTATTTGATACAGATGATAGTTTTTGAGAGAGGTGTTAGATATAGCTGAGAGAGAAGATAGTGAATCACTGCAGATGATAATTTTATTTGTACTGGGATGAACTGTCTGCATATACAGGAGAGCCCTATAAATGGCAAAAGTTCAGCATCAAATATGGGTGTGCCATTAGCCTGGACAAAAGAAAAGTTTCCTTCTTCAATGCAAAAACCTGCCTTAGCTGAACCCATGGGATCCACTGAGCCATCCATATAAATTACAGTAGCAGGGAGGAGTCCATTAAGTATAACTTTGAATGATGATTGGAAAACTATATTACTTATTGAATACAAAGGGAAGATGGTCAAATCAAAGTGGAATGTCACATGAAAAAGTTCTTACTAAAGTCTCATACTCTGTGCCATAGATACGTGCATTTCTTGCAATCTCATCAGCATATTCATTTCCCACAATCACTTTATGACCAGGAACCCAAATAAAATGAACCTCTATTGGGTTCAAGAGATGCAAGAGGTGTATTATTTGATACAGATGATAGTTTTTGAGAGAGGTGTTAGATATTGCTGAGAGAGAAGATAGTGAATCACTGCAGATGATAATTTTATTTGTACTGGGATGAACTGTCTGCATATACAGGAGAGCCCTGTAAATGGCAAAAAGTTCAGCATCAAATATGGGTGTGCCATTAGCCAGGACAAAAGAAAAGTTTCCTTCTTCAATGCAAAAACCTGCCTTAGCTGAACCCATGGGATCCACTGAGCCATCCATATAAATTACAGTAGCAGGGAGGAGTCCATTAAGTATATCTTTGAATGATGATTGGAAAACTATATTACTTATTGAATACAAAGGGAAGATGGTCAAATCAAAGTGGAATGTCACGTTTTCAGAGCAGATCAAATACTGACATTTTGGGTGAGAGGAGTACATAGCATCACATGGTATATGTAATTGTGAGAAGAGATTTTATTCTACCTACGAAAGGTAAAGGGAAAGGACGGGACAAATAAAACTGGTAAATATAGACATCATCAAAGAGCTTATGAATGGAATGAGGGAAAAACTAATACATTTACTCATATAAATAAGACTTAATAATTGTCTCCTAAAAGCAAGTGGCAGTATACCAGCCTCAGCCTCCAATCTATCTACAGGGGTACACTTGATACTGAAGATGATCTAACTTGAGTAAGTGAGAAGAGGCAGCTGTTTCTTAGAAAAATGAGCCACACTCTATTCTTGATCGTATGAGGGTTGAATATAATAAAAGAAAAGTCTTCTTATCTGAACCCCATGATGTGTGGGCAAGCATCTTCATTAAGTTAACCGCTGGTTTGCACCTCTTACAAACATAGTTTATATGAGGACCCCAGGTGAGAGAGGGGTCCCATATCATTCCTAAAAATTTGCTGGTATAGACATGAGCAAGCCTCTAATTTGCTAATTTTAGAGGATGATGTTCTGGGACAGGTCTGTGAGTAAATATCATGTAATGACACTTATCAGCTGAAAATTCTAAACCCCCAAGGGTTGACCATTCCATTATACAGTCTAAGGCTGTCTGAAGCTCCTGGATGAGGTACAAGTGTTGAGATCAGGAGAGGAATACCAAAGGGCACAGTCATCTGCATGAGAAATGTTTGTACATGAGCAGGGATATTAGAGACTAATTCATCAATATAAAGGGTGTCAGGAAATGATCCCCCCCCCCTGTACAGAAGAAACTGAAAGGAATAGAAAAAAACAGACAAAACCACGCGAAAGAGCGTTTAATTTTGAATAAAAAACACTTGTTTTAATATCGGGCATTGCCCCCATTTGCAGCTCTGACGGCCATTAATCAACGGGGGTATGATCCCAGAAGTGTCTCAAAGAGATCGGTATCATGACTCATTTCTTCAAGGACTTTGTTGATCTTTGCAGTCATAATTTCTGTTGAATACCGATTCTGAATGGGTTGTTCCAGCATTAAGGACTCCACCCGATCCTTCATGATGGATCCGACATGTTCACAGACATTAAGATCGGGAGAATTGCCAGGCCATTCATTATTTCCGAAAAAATCAATGTTATTGTCCTTAAGCAGTTGTTGAGTCGCAAGTGCTTTCATACAGGGGGCTTTGTCGTGAAGAAAGGTTGCCTGTTCAACATCCAAAACACACTCGGGGTCTTTCAAAAATGGAATTACATGTTGGGCTAAAATTACATTTCGAAAATAAGGCCCATCCCAACTGGTTCCTCTTGGTTTGATAACCCAGATGAGCTTCCGAATAGAGAACATAATGAAAACACCCACACATGCTGGATTTTTTACTATTTCTCGATACTTCTGGTCGTCTGGGACTTCATCAGGAGTTGTTGCCCAAACCCAATCATTCTGAAAATTTGGTTTTCTGGAGACATAAACGAAGAATTCATCGCTGACAACCAAGTGAAGGAAATCATCTTCCATCCATTCCTCAAGATAATCACAAAACCATAGCCGATCTTCAATATTAAGATCACTCTTCCGTGGCTTAGCTATTTCATGCCAAGCACTCAAGCCTTGGCGAACTCGAAATTGATGCACAAGTTGCCGATTGACTATCTTACCACGACAGATAAGTATCTCTTTCGCTACCTCAGAGCAGCTCTTCTTTCGGCGCCGTGATGCAGCAAGCACAATGTCTTTCGATTCTTGAGATAATTTCTCCAGTCTTCCTCCTCGAAATTCTGTTTCACAATCTTCAGGATTCTTATTCCAATTCCTTTTGACAAAGTCTTCTGATCTTTTTAATATCTCAGCCACCCAGTGTCGAGTTATGAAAGTTGCACCAGCTTCCTTTGCTTCACGAAATGTGACAGCTCAAATGCGGTCAAGAACTCGCTTTTTCTCTGAATCGTTCAAAATAGATGATGCCATGGTTTCTGTGGGGAAAAAAAATGGTAAGAATTAAAATCACAGGAATAGAATATAATGGTTTTTATTCAGATTTTAATGCTCTTTCAAGTGGTCTCGCCGGTTTTTATCTATCTCTTCTAGTTTTTGCTCTACAGGGGGGGGCAATCATTTCCTGACACCCCGTACATAAGGAAGAGAGTAGGACTCAATATACTACCCTGTGGCAAACCAGTTTCAGTTTCAAAGGTGTCAGAAATACATCCTCCAGTTAATATATGTTTTAAATGACATGGGCTGGACCTGTAAATCAAAATAACTTTTTATGAGGTAGTTTTAGTCACTTTATTCAAATTTGTCACTCATTTTTTGTGCAAACTATTGTAGAAAAATAATAATAATAATAATAATAATAATAATAATATATAATATATACTCTGACTTAATTAGGGTATATATTTCTTTACTATTACACCAGTCTCCGGTAGAAAGTTTTAAAAGCTGGTTTTCAATGTTAAAGACATGACTTAAATATGGGTATAAAAATAGGTTAGGTTAGGTAAAAAAGGGTAGAAAGTTTTAAAAGCTTTAAGCTTCAATAAATCTTTAACAAATCATTTGCAATGGAAATGAATATCATTTTTTAATTCAGCACATTGAAAAACATTGAAAATCATCTTTTAAAACTTTCTACCAGAGACCAGTGTAATAGTAAATATTTACCTTAATTAGTTTGTTGGTTTCTGCTCTGGCTATTTTTTTTTTCTAATTGGATTCAGTTTGGTGGTGTTTGTGATAGAATTATGACATGCCATTCGTATGGTTTTGACTTTGAGAACTTGATTCATCATGTGCCCTAGATGATTAATTAAATGATTAATTGAATGCCCAGCTAGGTCAACTGAATGCCCAGTTAGGTCAACTGAATGCCCGGTTAGGTCAACTGAATGCCCGGTTAGGTCAACTGAATGCCTGGTTAAGTCAACTGAATGCCCAGTTAGGTTAATTGAATGCCCAGTTAGGTTAATTGAATGCCCAGTTAGGTCAACTGTACACCCTTGATGATTGGTTAGGTTGTCATGATATTTTTGTTAGTTTAAACAAAAATAATGAGAGCAAACTTTTCTAGTTAATTTTGAGGTGTCTTGCACATTTCCTGTGGTAATGTGTCATTTACGAGATCTCATAACATGAACATGTTCGGTTATGCTTTATTGTATAAAATGTAGTCAAAAATATATTTTTCAAGTGTATTTTGGTGTGCTTTGTTCGAATATGACCTTCATTTTCTTGTGCAAATGAACAGAAATACAGTTGTTATTGCATGACCCAAACACGTATTTCTGTTCAGTTGCACAAGAAATGAGTGTTATATTTGAACAAAGCACACCAAAATACACTAGAAAAATATATTTTTTATTTCAACTTCAGGCCATGTCATTTGCGACATAATTACCCATCCTCCATTGGACACTATTATTTTATGGTTGCTAAGAAAATTCTTGATAAATATTGAAGATTCCCTCTTAGCTCCATGTTGGACATTTTGAGAAGCAGTCCATGATGCCATACAGTCATAAGTAGTGGTGCACCGAATAGCAGTTTAGCCAAATACTGAATACCAAATATTCGGCTGCCTTCTATTTGTTGAATACCAAATATTCAGCCTGAATAGCATTTTTTGCCCACCAGTATTCAGCCTGTTAAAAACTGTTTGGCTTGCTTATTAAAACTGAATATTCAGCATGTTAAATAGGAATAATTGACTTCAATAAACTGAACTCATTTTTTTTTAGTTGTAATTTAACCCCAAATGTTCCTTGTGCATTAGGGATACTATAGTTTAGGCTTGCTATTTTTGCCCAAACGGGCGACAGCATCCTGCGGCTAAGTCCACAAACTACAAAAGGTTGAAAATTTAGTTTGAAATGCAAACTACAGGTTCTTAAGCCTGAAAGGTTTTTATGGGCATGGTTAGGTTAGGTTAAGTTTGTTCAGGTTAGCACAATGATTTAACTGAAAATTTGGTATTATTTTAGTTTTTTTTCACTTTTATTATTATTTTACTTTCTTTTACCTTTTCAGCAGTTTTTACCTAACAATTATTGTATGTATAATAGGGTGTGTCAATTTTGGGGGTGAAATGACTAAATTGAAAATCATGTGATTTGGTAGCAATTTAATGTAATCATTTGGCATACAAAATAATATCCTTGCTTCAAAAACAATAAAAAATAACTCCTACCTACATCAATTTTAATTCAAAAATTCCATTTTTCCATAAATTCGTAACAAAATAACAAATGTGCGCAAACATCCTATCAACATTTAAAGTGGCAATAAGATATCATTCAGAGTCTTTATTTGAAAGTAACCAATGCAGTCATGTCCTTTTTGCTGCGGTTCCTTGACATCAGCATTCGGCTTGCTATTTGCGCTTTGATGTAGCCTTCTCGCCTCTCGTGACTGTAAACTAGACTAGCTGCTTCTGTGACCATTTTCACACATCTCTCCACACTCTGAGTGTGAGAAGGCCACTTTGGCACTTGCATTGGGGCCTCTTTAAGTTGTGTTAAATCTTTGTTTGTTATACTTGTTGTCAGTGGTGGCTCCAAAACTTCCAAACTCAAGTTAACTAATTCTGACAATTTCGTGGCATTGACATTTATTGGAGGTACCTTCCTTGTCTGAACAGAGCAGTCTCCCAGCTGGTCATCATCTAGTGATGTTCCTCTAAGCTTTAGAATGATTTCCACAGCCTCAGTTCGCTCTTTGGTACATTGGCTGCAGAGTATTGCTTGCAAAACTGCCTCTGGCCTAGCATACCAAGCGGACCTTCTCACCACATGTAACACGATGTCAACCACTACTTTCCTTTGGGTTCTCAGTAGCTGTAATTGAAACAAGATGTGGTTGGGCCCCTCCATCCACATTGGATTAAGTTTTACATTGAACCAGTGAGGAAGATAAAACCCAATAATAAATTCAACAATCAACATCAAATTCTGTAGCATTTTGCCATTCAGTGCATATTTGGAAACCCAAATCCTGCAGAAATGAATTGCTGTAGTTAACCAATGACTGTGACTTACGGGTCCAATCTCCAAGAGAGCCAGATTTTGAGGCAACTCTCCTGATCTGATTGCTTGAATAATATGATAAGCGTAAGATTGATCCATGCTGAGGTCTTTGATAACTTCTTCAGACAACACTGGAAGGGGAGGGCCTACTTCGACCTTTGGAAATTTTGTATTTATTTCTAATTCCATTGCTTCATCTAGCATGTTGCCAAGGGGGCCTGACCACTTGTTGTTGCTCTTTGTAGAACATCAAGTTCCTGGATGAGACGACGAAGAGGTAGTTCCCCTATGTGCAAATCACATACAATCCAAACAAGCCTTCTTCCAAGTTTTTTCTCTAAATGTGTCATAACACTGCCCTGCCATCCAGTGTTCACTGCAGTTGAGTCTCCACCAACGGCCTGCAGTGAACTGTCAAGTCTTCTTTCTTGAAGCCAACATATTATTTGATCAGCAATTGCCTCTGCATGTTTCTTGCCTTCTACTTCAGGAACAAAGTGAAACAAATAGCGGCCACCAGGTTCGGAACACACAGAGTAGTGTTCTTCTTTGATGAGACCGGGAAACTTTCTGTCCATTCCCTCTACCTCTAGGAGAACTTTTGTGTCGTCATTTCTTCCATCAAACAAAAGGCAAGAGAGACCTTCCTCCTTCAAATCTTTTTCATGCTGATCAGATATTTCCTTCATTATTTTTTCTTGTGCTCTTCTTATCTTATTATGATCTATCACTAAGGATGTATCCTCTTGGCTGATGAGGCCTGCATCTATCCAAGTGGCAGTGGCAATCTCTGCAGTCTCTTGTAGCCCCGTATGGTGGTGAATACTGGCAAGGGCAATGTTTGAGATGTCTTTAGTGTTGTATTTCATTCTCTTCGGCGAAGGTTCAGATGGCATTTTGGAGCTATCATCTGATGTTGCTTCTTTCTGTTCATCTGAAGAGCTTTCAAAGAAGTGAGAAACCTCTTGATAGAGCTCTTCATCTCTTTGGGTGGCTTCTTCACTCTTCTTTTTCTTCCTTTCTTCCCTCTCTCGGATTTTCTCTTTTTTCTTAGCAATAATCTTTTTGGCTTCTGAATAATCTGCCGAACCAATCTGCATACTTCCTTGGCCTCCTGCCTTTGTTCTCTGCACCTTTATGAAAGCCAGCTCCAAAACAGTGATCTTCTTCTCACGAGGACAGCAACAATCAATGTGAGGGTGAGGTTCTCTTCTGCATGAGGGAGAACAATTGGCTTCAGAACACAACTCTATGGGACACTGGCAGTTAAAAATGTCAAGAAGAGTATCAAGTATGTGCAGAAATTTATTTTTCTTTGCTAGTTTTCCTTTACCAAGTGATGTCTCAACTGCTTTGTGCCACAGCTTTGTTAATTTTAGCTCAATAGTTCTATACTGATTGAGTACAGATGGTTTGAATAACACACTAGCTTTTTTCCACTGATGCAGAAGAGGGGGAATCATGTCCCTTATGAGCTCTTTCTCTGTGTAGTTCCTTCTATCCTTTGTATTTTGTTCACGAAGGAGTAACCCTAGTCTCAGCATGTCTCGCACTGTTGATAGTTCTGATACAGGAAGCACCTTGCCTGTACCGACTAACAGGCTCAAGTGGCATGACAACTGACCTCTTGTCTTCAATTTTGGCATCTTAGGAATATCTGAAAAGAAAGAAAAACATTTAAGTATTTTATATCAATTACAATGTTTCAAAGTTTAGTCATTCGATGTTCTAAAATTCAATAAAAAAATATTTCATGGGATTACAACATAATTAGACAGAAGAATATGATAATAATAAATAATTGTAATAATCAATAATCCATACTTACAGTTAAACTGTAGTATTCGTCTAGTAGAATAACTATGAAGTAGGTACAAGAGAAATAACAGCAAACCACCATCTATGACATCTAAGAGGCAACTGAGGACTGAGAGTGAGGGACAGTTCTATTCATGTTGTGACTTGTACATTGTACAACAACTATATGACCTTGAAAACACTCCATATGCGATCAGTGGGGTAATTCTGTGACAGATGAATAGTTAATCAATTTATGTCCTATTATTTAGTAAGAGAGTCAATTTCTGAAACTTTAAAGTAAAATTGATGTAGGTAAGGGTTATTTTACTTCATTTTGGTTGGGCAATTTCAAGTTTTGACATGAAAAGACACTATATTTTCACTACCAAAATTGATTTGAAAAAAGTTGACAAAATTGACATGCCCTAATGTATAGGCTTATGGCCTTATGCTTTATGAAATGTCTCGAAGTAGAAGTATAGTATAGAAATATTTCAAACCTTGTGAAAGTGATCCAACATGCTGCGTGTGCAATTTATGCAGTGCCAAGGTTTCAAGAGCGGGAAAAGACTTCCAAAACTCACACAACTACAGCAATGTTAAACCACCTGAAAAGTAAACATACTGAAGAATACAAAACAGAAGGGTTAAAGAAATCTAAAGCAGAAAAAAGAGCATCACCCAGCAACACTGGCCCAACTGAGTCTCCAAAAGTTCCAAAGCAACAGCAAACATTATTTGAGACTATAGAGGAAAAAAAAACTATGGAATATTAATGACCATAGAGCTGTTGAACTTCACAAATTAATTGTAGAGATGATTGCTGTAGACATACAGCCATTTTTGTTTGTTGAAAATGAGGGTTTCAACCACCTTATGAAAAAAGCTTGCCCTAATTATACCATTCCAAGTAGGAGACATTTTTCCGAGAATGTTGTCCCTAATATATATGATAAATTATTTACTAACGTTAAATATGTAGTATCATCTGCAAAATATATTTCCCTAACAACAGATATATGGACTGCCACTACAGCCAACACTCCATTCATATGTTTAACAGCACAGTGGTTGTCTGACAACTTTGAGCATCAAAGGGCAGTCTTAAGAGTCAAACATTTTCCAGGAACTCATTCTACCTTAAACATTAGTGAACAGTTGGTGAGCAGTCTGGAGTGTTTCAACATTCCTCTCAATAAAATCCATGTTGTTCTGAGGGACAACGCTGCCAATATGGTTGCAGGACTCAAAGAAAGTGGGTTACCTTCCTTATCTTGTTTTATCCACACCCTGCAACTTAGCATTTCAGATTCAGTATTAACTCAAGAGGTCTGTAAAAGATATTTTGACTGTATGTCGAGCCACAGCTACACATCTAAATCATTCACCATCAGCAATGACCAAATTTGAATTACTACAAAAACAACTCAGAGTAGTAGGGCACAAGCTCAAACAAGATGTTAAGACCAGATGGAATAGTACATACTATATGTTGGAAAGGATGTTAGAACAAAAAAAGGTTATTGCTGCTTACAGTGCTGACCACAATGTAACTGATATAAGTCCCTATCAATGGACCATCATTGAGAAGTTAGTACATGTACTTAAACCTTTTGAAGATCTAACGCTGGAACACAGTAATAGAAATTTGACAGCTTCCTTGATCATACCTTCAATTTTAGCCTTGCAACTGTTTTGGAAAAAGGCTGGTAGCATGGACCAAAATGAATCGAGCAACTTCAGTGGCATTTTAACAATGCCTGAAGAATTACTTAAATCAACTAAGACAAGATTTGAATGCTACTTTACCAACAAAATGCTGTGCATAACTACATTTTTAGATCCAAGATTTAAATTACAATTTCAGAAGAGCAAAATTGATGAAATGAAAGTGGGGCTCATTAAGAGCATTGAAGAACAATCTACGGGAAGCCCTAGCCCTGAGTCGTCTGACACTGATTCACCTTCAGGGATTAGTAAAACTTTTCCTGGATTTTCCAAATATTTCAGTTTAAATGATTGTTTCTTAGAGTTGGCAAAATCTAGTCATTCTAGTGAAAAGGTAGATGAAGACACTGATGCAAGCTCTGTACCCTCTACATCAAATATTAGGAGTCCTAAAACTAATTCTAAAAGACTTGCAATTGGCAAAGAAGTTGATACCTATTTGTCTTTACCTCTTTTGGAAAGATCAAAAGATCCTCTAGGATGGTGGAGGCAGAATAAAGCAGGTTTCAAGAATTTGCAGAAGCTCATTCTCGAATATCTTTCAGCTCCCTCCTCATCGGTGGAAAGTGAGAGACTTTTCAGTACAGGTGGAAATATCTATGAAGCTAAGCGAAACAGATTAAATCCAGAAAATGGAGAAAAGCTTATGTTTCTGCACTACAACCTTCCTATATACAATTTTGAGTAGGTACTGAATCATGGGTGTATTTTTTTCTCATTTTGGTTATTTGATTTGATTTTGTTGATAAAGTTGAATAAAAAAGCCATAAAGGCATAGCTATAGCCATATAAGTAGCCTGACGAGTCACGTGGTGGTGATGAAATGCCTTTATCAGAAAAGGGAAATATATATAAAAAAAACACCATTCAGTGCCAAATATTCAACAAAAATACCAAATAACAAATATTCTGAAAAATGGCCGAATAGGCCAAACACCAAATAGTTACTGAATATTCAGTGCATCTCTAGTTATAAGCTTTATGAATATCTAAGAAAACTGCTGTGGTAAAGTTAGATTGTAAAAAACCTTCACGAACGGCACTTTCCAGTTGTGCTAAAAAATTTATAGGTAGTAGAGAGACCTTTCCTAAAACCATGTTGACTATAGAGAGAGGATTATTCTCCTCCAAATATAACTGAAGTCTAAGATTGACCATTTTTTCTAATATCTTACATATACAACTAGTCAATGCAATGGGTCTGTAGGATGAAGGAGCTGTAGCTATTTTGCCTAGTTTCAAAATTGGTAATAAAAGTGAAGTTTTCCACAGGTCTGGGAATGAGTGATTTATCCAAATTTGGTTGTAGAACTGCAAGATTTTCTTCAACTCATTATCAGGCAGATTTTGAATAAAGGAATATGGGACTTCATCAATACCAGGAGCAGAGTCCTTAGCATGTAGAAGCACATATTTGAGTTCAGCAAGGGAAAATAACCTATTGTATTCATGAATATTCAGTGTAGAAAAATCAACAGCTGTTAATTCTGCCTCTGCCATATGAGTAGCAAAGGGTTCTTTGTAAGTAGTAATACTGTTCCCAGTAGCAAAATGTTGCACTAGTAGATTCCATACTTTACTTCTCTGGGGGAGGTAATCATAAAAGAGGATGATGACTTAAAAGCTTTCACCTTTCTCCACACATATGAGATGGCACTATTAATTGTCAAAGAAGACAATTTTTTGCCAAGCGTGTTTTTGCTGCTTTACTACAAACCTAGCCTGGGCTCTTGCCCTCTTATATGCAATGAAATTCACTTGCAATAAGTATTTCTTGAAGATCTGTAATGCCTTTTTACATCTGGCAACAGCTGTGGCACAGGTGGCATTCCACCAGGGGTTGGAGTAACCTGGCTTTCCAATATGTGGAATACATTTTATAGGTATGTTCTTTTGTGTGACCAGAACTAGAGATGATACAAGTTCACGACAAGCAGAGTTAACATTAATGTGATGTGTACCATTAAGGGAGGTATGTTAACATCCTTGGCATAGTTTGTCCAACTGGCTAGCTGTATATCCCATCTGGAGGTACTTTTGATTGGAGAAGGACAAGACAAGACTGGGGAACAGCTATGTTAAGATCTGTAACTATAATGGGAAAGTGGTCACTATCCATTAGACAGGAGTGTGTCTGCCATTCAAGATTATTGTAAATATTAGATGTACATATTGAAAGATCAATATAGGAACACTGACCACTGGAATCAGACATGTAGGTAGGTTGTCCATCATTTAAGATACATAAACCCTGAGCATTCACAAAGTCAGCAATAAGTCTTCCCCTACTATCAAAAGTATCTGAGCCCCACATGAAGTGATGTGCATTAAAATCTCCTAATATAAGGAAAGGGGATGAAAGCTGTCTGACAAGTTGATGATGATGATCCTCAACTAAAGAGAAATTTGAAGGAATGTAGTGATACAACAGACAAGGTGGTTCCATTCAACTGTATCGTGACACCAATGACTTCCAGGTGGGAATTGATACCAGTATCTAATTTAGTGGAGAAGCATGACTCATGAACCAGTAGAGCAACTCTACCACCACATCTATTTCTATAAAAACTGTAGTGTTTAAAGGAATACTGTACAGAAGGATCCAGAAAAGTTTCCTGAAGGGCTATGCAACTGATTGAAAAATCAGAGAGCAGCATCTGAAGGGAGGGTAACTTATGGAGAAAACTTCTTAAATTCCATTCTAAAATCACGAATATTAGAAATTAGTAGTGTCAGGAATGTTAATTGATCTGGAGGCAAGAGTGGCTAGGTATCTCCAAAGATGACCCTAAATCCATCCTTTGAGTCTGCATGAGACTTGGGAAAACCAAGCCTTGAGAGATTTTGTGGCATTCTTTGAACAATAGTTTTAGGGGCAGAGTTTGATTCCATTAAAGTTTTATAATCACTTAAAATTTTCCAGAAAACATCAGGTGGGCACTGGCTTGTAGTGGTGACCAGTTTATTTACATGGGAAGTTCTAACTTTGGAAGTTAGAGTTGAAGGTTCTGATCCTGATTCAAGAGAGAGTGTGGAAGAGGAAGGGGGAAGATTTTGCAGGTCATATTGTATCTCAGGAGGAGGAATATTCACCAGACTAGGTGGAATCGTACAAGTACCAGTACTTGATGGATTAGAACTAGAGGATATCCTGGAAGGAGCTCTAACTGACTGAGATTAAGTTTCATTAGGAGAAGCTGACATATGTTTGGGTCTCTGAGAGTAATAAATCCTTTTGGCCTCAAGAAAGGATACCCAAGTTATTGTCCACTTTAACCTGTACAATTTCCCTCTCTCTCAGCCAGATGGGGCAGTTTCTGGAAGTAGCTGAATGTTCACCCTGACAATTGCAGCAAATTACCATTATAGTAGGGTTTTGCCAAGATTTAACTTCATGATGTCCACCACATATTGCACATCAGACTCTATTAGTGCCATGTCCAAAGTTCAAACAAGTGAAGCACTGTAGAGGGTTGGGATAAAATTTATTTACCCTATAGACCAGGGGTCCCCAGCCTTTTTGTGCCGAAGAGCACATTCAAGACTACCGGTCGTGCGGTGGGCACCATTTATTTTTTCAATGCAAATTTATAGTTGGAATTAATAATGAACATAATACACAAAAAAACATTTAATTCCTATGTAAAATAATGAACGTAATATACAAAAAAAAACATTTAATTCCTATGTAAAATAATGAACATAATACATAAAAAAGAAATTAATTCCTATGTAAAATAATGAACATAATACATAAAAAAAAAATTAATTCCTATGTAAAATAATGAACATAATACACAAAAAAAACAAGGATGGGCTAACTAAGATCTTAAAAAAATTATCAAAATGATAACTTAATTTATTTATAAAGAAATAATTATTTTCAAATAAATGAGCATCTGTTTCTGTAATTAACTACTAAAATTTAATAAAATGTTAAGTATGTTACATATTTTAAATATTTAGTAACTAAATATTTAAAATATGTAACATGCTTAACATTTTATTAAAAATTTAAATAAAAACTTATCAATCGTAGTCAGTCAGTGGCGGGCACACGCAAACAGGTCGGCAGGCACCATGGTGCTCGCGGGCACAGGGTTGGGGACCCCTGCTATAGACTATATAGCCAGCATGTATCAATTCAGGAAGGGTATCACCCCCAAAAAGTCAAAACCAGTGCAAATGAAGGAGATTTTCCCTGGCCTCTAAAAAGTCTATGGACATGTATAAGATTTGGGTAATCAATTCTAAGTGAATTAAGAATTTAATCTGTGGATAAATTGAGCAATTCAAGAGCTCTGATCAATCCTTGGATCTTATTTAAATTTTCTTCAATCTGAACTTGAACCCTATACTGACCATTAAAGATAGGAGACATGTTCTGGAAGTAACACAAGAGGACAGAGTACCAGTTGCTGCATTTGTACATTATCAGATATAGGTGAACTTGAAAACTCAAGACAGATGGTTTTGGATGTTGTGAAGAGTTTTGAGAAGCAAGATGAAGTTCAGAATTTGCTGTCATATGCCCAACTGGACTAGATCCATGGAAGGATGACACAGCCAAGTCTGATTGCTTGATTGCCAAGTCAAGGTCTTGAAACTTTGTACCATCTTCAGGCTTTTCTGAAGATGGCTTGAACCGTTTATTCTTTGAACTCGTCTTAAGGCTAGGGTTGTCAAATGGCTGACTGGCCAGGCTAAGCCCTGCTTAGCCTGGCCAAAATAAATGTTTAGTCTACAAATAATAATTTATAACTGACAAGTAACTTATTCAACTATATATTGCTATATAGTAAAGGAAATTTTGTCCCAAACTACAACCACTAGGGTTAAATAGTTTCAGCAAATAATAATGAACAGTAATATTAATAATTAAACAAGAGAGTTAAACTTAAAGCCATGGTGATCAAGCCCAGGTCAACCCTTCAGAGGCGTGAAACACCGAAGCTTAAAGAATAACTATATTACACACACACACCAAAAAAGTGTCAATTATTTAAAGTAAAGTTAATTTATCAACCAATGATTTGGCATCAAAATGAAACTTTCAACAAACAAATACAGGTAACACTGGAGTCAGGGCCATTTCCGGGCATAAGCAGACTAAGCGGCCACTTAGGGCCCAGCTGCTACTAGGGGTACCCTAGACAGGCTCCCAGGTTGTACCTCAGTGGGCAAGAACAGGAATTTAGCTGAAGTTATTATTATTATTATTATTATTATTATTATCCTTATTATTATTATTGTCGTATTAATTAAAGTTTTTGTATGAGACAAATGTGATAAAATGGAGACAAACAAAATGTTTTGGTCATTATGTATAAATAACTATTGTGAGATCTTATTTCTATATTATTTAACTTTATTCTTATTATATGCTGATACTTTCCTAAATGCTTAATTTTTCTAGTATTGTAAAACATTATTATTATCATCATCATTATTATTATTTAGCAGATTAGTTGTGGTTAACTAGATGTGACTTCGTGCATCTTGGAAAATGAAACAACATTATCCATCAGCAGCTGAAAAATGGAAAAAGAAGAAAATAGAGGAGGAGAAGCTTTCCAGTAGCACAGGTGAGATGTGCCACTTGTATATTCTTATGATTACAGTTCAGGCAACTAGGTTACATAGACCATCAAACTAGGCAAGTGCTCAGGAATTGTGTAGAGTAAGCTAGTCTCTGTAATATTTATAATGCAACCTCAAACACCAGTAGAAGTAGAGCCTGATGAACCAACAAGTGGCCCATCTGTTCAGCTTCAAACACCACACACAGGCATTTCTACTGAGCAACAAGAACCAAGATCTGCTCCACCGCTTGATCCGTATGACTGGCCAGTTGTCCTGTCAGATGCCTTGAAGACAGATCTGGTGTCTCGAGGACCATTTCAAATCAGTCCAGATTTCACATTCCCTAAAAGAGAGGATGGTAGAAGCTTTCATCACCACTACATGTACAGAACATTAATTAATGGGGAAAAAATAAAGCGAAGCTGGCTGATGTACTCTAGAAGGAATGATGCTCTTTATTGCTTCTGCTGCAAGATGTTTCAAAGAAGTACAAACTAATTATGGATGGACTTTCAGACTGGATAAACGTTGGTTCGCTTCTGAAAGGCAATGAAAATAGTTCAGAACATGCAGATAACATGGCAACATGGAAGGATCTGGAACTGTGGCTAAAAACTGGGAGGACCATTGACCAAACTGAAATGTCATTAATGGAGGTAGAGCGAAGATGCTGGCAAGATATTCTCACACGTCTTGTAAGTATAATCCAATCACTGGCAGAGAGAAACCTTGCTTTCAGGGGGTCTTCCTCTACATTGTACAATCGAGACAATGGCAACTTCTTGCCAAATTTGATCCAGTGATGAAACAACACATCAGCAGAGCCAAAAGTAGCCAATATAGTCATTCAAGTTACCTAGGAAACATCATTCAAAATGAGCTCATTGGGTCCATTAGTGGGAAGATCTTGGATGCCATTGTTGCAGAAATAAAACAAGCTAAATATTACTCGCTCATTTTAGACTGCACTCCAGACATAAGCCACCAAGAACAGATGTTGATTATTATCAGAACTGTTAAAATGAGTGAAGTACCAGAAATAAAATAATACTTCTTGGTCTTTCTTGAGGCTTCAGAAAGTACAGGTCTGGGTTTATCAGTTCTGATTCTGAAGAGACTAGATGAATTGAATATTCACTTTTATGACTGCAGAGGACAGTCATATGACAATGGAGCAAACATGAAGGGCAAGAACAAAGGTGTTCAGGCAAGGTTATTAGAGAAGAACTGTCGTGCACTCTATGTTCCATCTGCGGCTCACACTCTGAATCTTGTAATGGCTGATGCAGCTAAAGCTTCTACAGATGCCATCAGCTTCTTTGGCAATGTACAAAAATTGTACCACCTTTTTGCAGCAGCTACACAAGGGATGGACAATCCTAAAGAAGCATGTGAACATAACACTCAAGTCTTGGAGTGAAACCAGGTGGGAGAGCCGGCTTAAGAGCATTGAGGCTGTGCGATACCAGAGCCACATCATCAGAGAGGCCCTGTTGGAAGTCAGAAACAATGCCACAGATGCCAATGCCATAGCCAGGATTGAAGCACAAACACTTGCAGAGGAGGTAGGGTCTTATCACTTTCAGATTTGCACAGTAGTATGGTATGACATTCTTCATGCAGTTAACCATGTGAGCAAACTTCTGCAGTCTCCTACAATGCAGTTTGATGTGGCAGTCAACCTCCTCAGAAAAACAAAAGACTCACTCACCAGCTACAGAAACACAGGTTTTGTTGCAGCACAAGTCGTAGCTAGGGACATATGTGAGGAAATGAATGTGGAGGCTGTGCTGAAGGAGAAGAGGCTCAGATCCACAAAAAAGCACTTTGCTTACGAAGCTCCTGATGAACCATTTACAGAAGCCTTAAAGAGGCTGGAAGTCAAATTTTTCAATGTGGTGGTGGATTGTGCCATCGGGTCAATAAATGAGAGATACAAAACATTAGATGATGCAAGGGACATATTTGGGGTTCTCCTAAACTTCACCACAATGAACAAGGAAGACTTGTCCTGCAAGTGTGAAAAGCTCTCTAAGATACTGAGCTCTGGAGCTGATTCTGACATTGATGGAAGAGAACTGGCCCTTGAAATTAAGAACTTGCCGACTTTACCTTCACACAACATGACTGCATTGGAGCTTCTCTTCTTCATTCATCAGAAGCAACTGGAGGAACTATACCCCCAATCTCTGGGTTGCACTAAGAATTGCCTGCACTCTACCTGTGACAGTAGCATCAGCCGAGAGGAGCTTCTTTAAGATGAAGCTAATCAAGAACTACCTCAGATCATCAATGGGGCAGGATCACCTCAGTGGCCTTGGCATCATAAGCATCAACCAGGACATTGGCAAGGAGATTTCATATGATGATGTTATTGATGATTTTGCCCAGAAAAAACCTAGGAGGCAAAAATTTTGAAGATACAAACTGTTCACTATTACACGATTGTATCATAGAGTTAGTAATTGTTTGGTAGTTGATAATTGCATTATTTTTTTATACATAGTTCTGTCTCATTTATTCTAAATAATGTATAAGCTAATTTTCAGGAATTTCATGAAGAGTATTTTTTCTGTTTGTCTTCTGAAAATATATATTTGTTGTTTTGGACATAAATGTTTCATTAAAATTATTTCATAATTGTTTTTTATTAACACAGCCATTTTTTGTGTGTGTGTGCTGAGGTGATGTAGTAAGGCGTGAGTTGGTGGGTGGAGGGGTGGGGCCTCAAATGGGTATACTGCTTAGGGCCCCCTAATGGCTAGAAACGGCTCTGACTAGAGTGATCCTATACTAGTCAAAATAAACAATTCCAGAATGCAGGATCAATCTCAACTGCCCTGGTTTCAGTAATCCTTACAAAAGTAACTCGAGTTGTCTCTAGCTACCTCCCAAACTGGCTTCAGCAAAACTGGAATAAAGTCGTCAAATCTTGAATTTTGGACAAAAAAAACAAAAAAAAAACATGGCAGACTAGACTTCAAGTCAGATGCATGAAAAGGAAACAGCTTTAATTTATACTCCTCATTCACACTGCGCAATTTCCTTCTGGAGAAACAAAAATGGAAACTATATATAATTTGTGAAACTGTCTCTAATGCAGTTTGGCAATGAAAACACTTGTTACCGAAACATTTCCAAAACAATGCCTCCAAGGAAACACTCCTGACTAAAACCTATTTTGGAAACAAAAATAGAAACTCTGTTGGCTATGTTTGATAAACTACATGCTATTTTTGTAATTCTTCTTGCATTTGGGCATTTATTATCAATAACTACAAACTTATTAGTATATGGTTATAGGCATACTATTCTTTTGTTTTATTATTTTATACAAAGTCATATATTTTGGTACAAATAATGAAAGAATTAATTATGACATGCAAGGAAACTGGTAAGAGGATATTAGACAAGAAAAAATTTCTTAGCATTATAATTAGTAGTGATCTAAAATTTTCTAATACTAGGTATTATTAAGAAAAATGTTGGTTAATATTTGTCTTTTCACCTACTCATGCGTGGTTAAAACAGTATAATATATTGAATTGCCATTCAAAACTAAGAAAATATATATCTTATGTACTTTTTTTTAATAAAATATATTTCCTGGTTTGGCTATAATGTACTATTTTTCATAAAATATTTTTTCTGATTCGGCTATTTTTTCGCTACTCTGCGACTTAACTAGTTTGTTGGTTTTTGTTCTGACTATTTTTTTTTTCTACTTAGATTCAGTTTGGTGGTGCTTGTGATAGAATTATGATGTGCCATTCATGTGATTTCAACTTTGAGAACTTGATTCATATTGTGCCCTAGATGAAGACAAAGGATTGGATGTTTTTATCAATTACAGCATTATTCTCATCCTTAACTTGCCCAAAATGTGACAGTGAATGCCTAATACGAAAAGATCAGAAGATATTTAGGTGAAATAACCAATATTAACCTGTTAGGTTAATTGAATACCCGGTTAGGTCAATTGAATACCCAATTAGGTCAATTGAATACCCAGTTAGGTCAATTGAATACCCAATTAGGTCAATTGAATACCCAGTTAGGTCAACTGTATACCCTTGATGATTGGTTAGGTTAAATCGTGATATTTTCATTAGTTTAAACAAAAATGACGAGAGCAAACTTTTCTGGTTAATTTTGAGGTGTGTTGTATGAAACTGCCATCTGTTTCCTGTGCAAATGTATAGTTTTTGAGATGACAATATCTCGAAAACTACTTATTTACACAGGAAACAGATGGCAGATTCGTGCAAAACACCTCAAAATTGACCAGAAAAGTTTGTTCTCATCATAAAAACAGACTGGGTATAAAAACAAGTCTTTAAAAAATTGGACGCACGATTTTTTTTTTAGGTCGAGATTCTGGGGGACGCAACGCAATAAATAAGTAAAATAACCAGGCCATCTGTGCTCCTATCCCATAAGTTTTCTAAGAAATTAAAATTTGGACTCCATCTTTTCTAGAAATTAAAATATGGTGGGCGCCCCTGGGTGTAGGGGAACGATCTTGTTCAGAGGGGCAAGCAAGTTTTGCCTGAAAAAAATAATCAAAACTGAAACTAGACTTTTGGTTAATATGAGTTTTATCGTACTCAGAATATCAAAAGCAAATATAATTATAAAATATTAAAGCATAATTTTCTCATCATTTTCATATAAGTCACTATGCTCGCAGATGCGTACTTACAAATTATGTACATTTGAATATTATGACATTTTTTCATTTTTTTTCCCGCCCTTCCAATATTTGATTGGTGACGTCATGAGAACATGATTATATGAGCTAGACTTTTTAAGTTCTTAGGCCTTTTAAGTTGCTAGTCTACTTCTGTTAGTTTTTGATAGATGTTTGTGGCAATGACATGTGAATGGTGCGAATATTATTTTGAGGATTTAATATATGAAGTGCATTCTAATGACTTCTGAGCAATAGAAATATTAAATATGTTATTACATTATCATTTGTATAATTTAGGTCTCGGGGGTATGGGGGCAGAGCCCCCGTAAAGATCACGCATCACAAATTGATCAGTATAGGATTTTATATTTTTGAATTCCCAACGCTAAAATGTCGTTGAATCGATTAATTTGTGATGCGTGATCTTTACGGGGGCTCCGCCCCCATACCCCCGAGACCTAAATTATACAAATGATAATGTAATAACATATTCATGTTAGGTAAGGTTAGGTTAATTAATACCAAAATACATTTTCCTAGTAATATTTGAGGTGTTTTGCTTAGATTTTGACCTCCATTTCCCTTGAAAATGGGCCAAACTTCAAAGTACTATAGCTTTGTTGGATCTCATTTCCGACGGAAATGGAGGTCATATTTGAACAAATCACATCAAATACTACTAGAACAATGTATTTTGGTGTGTAAAATGACTGAGTTACTTAAAACACATAATTACCAGACTTTTAAGTCATATTTTTATTAAACACTATTTGTAGGTATACACAACTGTACAAAGGCTGAGCACCAAACAAGTTACAACAATAGCACCCATAGAACAATTAGCAAATCACTATCAAGTAATGAGATGTATAAGTACACTCAGCTTCCTGAACGTGGTGGTAATAATTATCAAGTACCACTGAGTTCAAGTGATGAAGTAATCTGAACGTCCAAGAAAAAAATTTCTCTGCCTTGTCGCCTAGCAAAGGTATCAGTAATACGGTCCATTTCAAATTTAATAACCTGATTTGTGTAAGCACTAAGCACGCTCAATGTTTATTATGGCTATGTTATTTAGTCGTTCTTGGCCCATAGTACTCCGCAAGTCTTCATTCGCCTTAAGCCACTGAATGACCTCTCTACAGAGTATGTATTACAGGAATCGTAGCCAAAATATTAGCGACTTTGTAAAACACTAGCAAACTTTCAAGAAGTTCATTTTGATTCATCGTATTGACGGGAATTGCCGCAGTTTTCATCTCGGGACATGAAGCCTTGTTTTCAGTTAGAAAATTCACATAAATCTTCTCGGTTTCTAGTATATCTCTATCCACACTGTATTAGTTAGCAATCATGTCGTAACCTCTCTTCTGGCGATTCATTCAGGACTATGTCGCCTAGTCCACATAGAATATTCTGGTCATCACCATCGAATCTTGATTTCATTTCGGCGAACACCTTGTCTAAACTTGGATAAAAGGTCGACACACGATAGTGATCTGTAGTGGGCTTTTACCTGCATTTTCGAGTGTAATTGCTCGGAAAAAATCAGTCGGGCTGAATTTAGAGGGGGCAATTTACCCCCGCCTCTTGCGCCTATGGTTACAAGAGTATGGAAGTTATTTGTAAATTATAGAATTCTTGTTAGGCCTAACTTAGAATATTGCATTCAAGCCTGATCCCCTCACCATAGACATACTATCAGAGATGGGCAAGATCACCAACTTTGGTGATCTTGAAGATCAAGATCAGATCACCAGAAAAATGTGATCTTGAAGATCAAGATCAGATCACCAGAAAAATGTGATCTTGAAGATCCAGACCAAGATCGTGATCTTGAAGATCACTTTTCAAGATCACTTTTTAAGATCACTTTTATATGAATTGAAAAAAGTTGTACTCTTGTAGAGTAAACAAAAACAAATTATTTTGTTAATCACTCCTGAAAAGTATCACTCCTAATACTCCCCTGAGGGCTGAGGCAATACAAGCATCGCATCCTACCCATGTCACCTGATCTAAACCACGGGGTTTGACGATTCCCCTTTCAGTTTTCAGGTGGTAAACTTAAAACTTAGTATTATCATAACTTATCAGCAAAGAAAAAACTATTAAATGACCTACATATAGTTTTTAGTTCTATTTTTCTCAATTCTCATTTCACCAGGTCCATAACCCATATCAATGAATGGTCAGCATATATAAGTAAACATTTTTTACATAGAATTTAATTTTACAGTTTTACTGCAGTACGCAATTACTGACAATATAAGGGTAAAAACCGCAAGTTAAGAGTGTTAATTTAATGTTCAACCGCTGTAAACATTTGCTTTCAGCAAAACCAATTGTTCAAAGTTACCATCCGAGAGACGACTTCGTTTGGGGCTATGAACCATGCCAGCAAACGAAAACAACCGTTCCACTGGTGCAGAGGAAGGTAGCGTGGTGTTATACCTCTTGAAGATCTTCTTTATAGCAGGATACCTATCTAAAGAGTCGAGTGCCTTACTGGTGTCCTGCAAATAATTGAGGACTTCCAAGTCTTCCTTGTTGTTAGGAGCAGAGAATGAGCCGTCCATAGTTCTGAAGAAATCGTCTTCAGATGATGAGTCTGAGTTCACCGAACTATTACCACTGCTGTCAGAATTACAATTTCTTACAGCCATTTGCAGCTTGTCTTTTACTTGAGACTTGATTGCTTCATGATCGCCGAAATTAGGCCCTTGCAACAATGATATCCATCTAAGTTTGAAATACGGATGAGATACTGAGGCCAAAACGGCATCAGTTACCTCGGGGCTCAACGACAAAAAATGACCAAATCTGGCATTGAAGCCAGAGACGACTGCTGCCAGTAATGGCATGCAGTGTCTCAAGCGCAGGTCGTTTGGTTGGATAGGCTCCAATCTTGCGAGGGCATCTTGAGTCACTAGGACTGTTGGAAGAAGACAACCGTAGTAGCATTCTTTCTCTGCCTGTAATTTGTTGAGGGCTGCTGCAATTGGTTTTTAGAACAGACAAATATTCTGAAATAATTCCAATTCATTGTCTTTGAGGATGGGTAGATTCAGTTCTTCAAGAGCTACATTCACGTCGTTCTTATGTTTATATATTGGCTTAATGAGTCGTACATTGAGTTCCATCGGGTGACGCATGGGTACCTAAATTGGACGCCAGTTATTTCCTGTATTTTTTCTGCTGACTTGGGTTTACCAGCAGCATTCCACAGCGCCGAACATTTTCCCATTGCAGAATGCTTTATCTTCTTTAGTCCAGGTGAATTCAGTCCTTTATCTGCATCAGTTGTTGCTACCAAGTTCAATGTGTGGGAGGCACATCGAATATGGGATGATAGTTTCACTGACTCCTCTCCATGCTCTCCTGAATGTTCAGGAAAGTTGCTGATGATAACCTCTTCATCTGAATCTTTTTCATCATCATCTTCATCTGCATCATCTTCATCAATGTCGTCAGTACGATTCTGAACACGAACACCGAACTCTTTAAAGCATTTCACCATGTTCGATGCATTGTCGGTGACTGTAGATACAACTTTTCTATAAGATAAACCATGCTCCGAGTTGATCCTGTCCAATATTCCAGCAATTTTATCAAAGCTATGTGTTCCACGAAATCTTCGGCATGCCAGTGCAGCTGATCCTCGCGACAAGTCATCATTGATCTGTAATGTAAGAATATAAAATCAATGTTTGTATGAACATTTTTTTAAGCTTAATTTAATAATATTGGTTAGACACGCACCAGCTAAACTGCGCCACCAAACATTGAAGAGAAGAACTATGTGATATAAAGGAGGCAATTCAGCGATGAGTCGCCTACCATACCACCACATCAGTGACCCATCCCATAAGAGCAAAATGTGGAAGAGTCCATATTCACAGCCTGTGAATATGGACTCTTCCACATTTTGCTGTGAATCAGACACAATGACAGATGACAGAATCAGTGAATTAGTGTGAAATTACTGTGAATCACAGCAAAATGAAGACTCACCAAATTAATGAATGAGGAACACATGTCGAATAATTGAAAAGATTATACTATAAGTCTATCAGACTATCAGTCTATCACCAATGGTCAATTTATCAATTATATAAAAATAATACACTAAATCAATAGCATACCCAATGCGCAGTGACTCCCATGAAACTGCGGTGATTAGTTGACCATATGTCGCATGTAACACACACATGGTCAACTGCTGCCAGTTTTGCTTGTATGTCTTCCTTCATTGTACTGGTTGTTGTTGCAAGAGATCTAGCCAGGGTGCGTCTAGATGGCACCTGAACAGCCGGGTTGACGTCTGAAAAAATATTTAAAAATTAAAAAAATACAATAGATTAGCTATGGAAAAAATATCAAAATATTTAGCTAGGCTAGCGATAGTTAATGTTCATACAAATAATATGATTAATTATTTTAATCAGATATTAGCTATGGAAAAAATAGCAAAATATTTGAGTTATACTAACATGAAAGAAGATCCTTAAATTCATGTAGTTCAACTAGGCTCAATGGTAGGAGCCCATTAGCCACAAGCGAGAGAATCTTCTTTTCAAGGATATCCTTGCATATTGGTGGTCCTGGTTTTTGCTTGGAAATGTGGAACATGCTTAGTGTTGACTGCTTGGCAATTTTGGCAGGGCCAGCATTGCTGCCGCTGGCATCTTCTTCTTTAGCTGGACGCTTGCGAGATTTCTTCTCCGATTCATATTCACCCAAAAGATCCGAATGTAGTTTCTGCACAAGAAAATAAATTATTATCATGCGGAGAGACTTCTTGAACACCCTGTATAATATTTATCAGAGTATCAAACTTCTAGTTGAAATTAATACTTAACAAGATTCTAAAATTTTGTTATCTTTAACTAAAATTATTTTCACCATGATCAGTGCATTTTTATCCTATGTTAAATTGAAAGCCGAATTTCGTCCTTCAGTAACTAAATAGGAGAAATTACAGACATGGATCAGACAGAGAGAAAGACAGATACACCTGGCGTTTTATTATAGTTGGATATCGGCAGTTTTTAATGTAGTTACTAGTCCATAATCTATTAATATCTGAAGTGCACAATATATTCAAATGGACGTCTATGTAAATGTAGCATTAGTCTTGTATGGCACCAGTCACTTAAAATATGACTTGAACCATTATGTTAATGTTGCTACTTACTACTTAGTTACTAAGTAGTACTAACCCTGAGGTGCCTCAGAAGATTGCTTGTTGAGTCGAGGCCAGCAGACAGAATTGTAGTTTTCTTTGTACACTGCATACAAATAACTTTGATACTGTTTCCAGTTTTTTCGACAATTTGAAAATATTTTTCGTTCAATAGCACAGATTGATCCTTATTACCAACATTGTTATCTAAATATATTGAATACTGTTCTGGTGACAACCTAGAATATTTGGTTCCCTTGGGAGCCTGTTGAAGTTGTAAAATTGCACTCATTATTAAAAAATTCAATCTGTAAATAAAATATGTTTAGAATTAATTTATTATGAATACGGACCTATAGGCTATATTTTATGCCTATATATAATAATATATTAATAGAACACTTTTAACATAATTGCACAGTAAATTACACTTTTTACGAGCCTAAATTCCACAGCAACTACACCTTCCATGAGCCCACGCATGACGCAAGTCACCCAACTAACAGAAAACATAAACAGTCGGTGTTGAACAAAGTTGCCACCAGATGTCGCTTGGACAAAAAACAAATGACATTCGCATAGCGGCATATTTAAGAATCTGAAATTAAAAGTGATCTTGAAGTCTAAAGTGATCTTCAAGATCAAGATCACAAGAAATAAAGTGATCTTAGATCAAGATCACCATTATAAAAGTGATCTTCAAGATCAAGATCAGATCACGATCTTGATCTTCAAGATCACGATCTGATCTTGAAGATCAAGATCGTGCCCATCTCTGCATACTATTGATATGCTTTTACGTGTGCGATGCAGGACAACCAAGCTTATCGCTACGTTAAAAAGATTGGAATACAGTACAGGCAAAGATTGGAGGAATTAGCCACTGGGTATAGTTTTGAGAGACGTTGTTTGAGGGGAGATATGATACAGATGTTCAAAATATTTTTCGATTTGGACAATTTAGATGTAACTTTTTCTTATTAGGGTCTGACTAATGGTCGAGTCGCAGAGAGGCTCCAGAAATCAAAATGTAAGGGATACTGAGCATATCAAAACAACAAAAATTAAATATTTATTATAAAAGTTTACTTTTGAACATTGATGGGTTTAAAAAAGTTTAATAAATTATCTTTTAGCGTACAGTGCATAAAAACCATTTAGTACAATTTACTAAGTAAGAATTGACGTAAAACGGGAGCACATGCAATTGTGTTTGGTTAGGTTACTTTATTTTTCTACTTTCTTTTTGACTAGGTTAGGTTATATTAATTTTTCTACTCTCTTTTTGGTTAGGATATATTTATGGAAAACTGATACGTGTGGGTAGTCGTCGGGAGGTAACGAAAATAGTTAGTCTAATAATTATTAAACTCCTTTTATGACCTGGGTGGATGAAACCAATCGGTTGCTGATCAGCGTTAATCTCCACACTATTATTTATATACTGTGTGGTAAAGCTTACTCGGTAGGATTGATACAATGATACTACCAATGAACTAACCAACCAACAAAAAACTGGACAAAGAGAAAGAAAAGGCAGGCATGTCGGTATTACAAACAAACAAACATTTTATTTCAGACTCAACAGGTATAAACATTATACAAGAGGTAGTGGTTGAACGCACCATAAACAAACCTATAATAATATACAAGAGGTCCATAGAAGATTAAGTAGGCCAGTGAATCACTGTGCATAATGAACATACAATTGCCTATGCCAATGCTTCCAGATTTGAGATTTATAAAATATATCGGGGACCAGTCCACTAACCATGGCTTCTATTATCTTATTGACTGACTCACCAAGCCTAGTGATAAATCAAAATACAAAATTGCGGATGACACTGGCACAGTTAGGCACCTTATTGACTACAAACAGCAGACTGACACTAGAAGGAGCACGATTTATAAATCTTGGAGTTCTTAATAAACTCCTAAAAATATTATGGTAATTTTTTACTATCACTCCGGTCTCTTCAATTCCCATAATTTATAGATCAATGGATTCGTTATTACACCAGGAATGCGATTTGGATAGTCTCAAGTGAGGGAACTGGCCCAAAACTAAGTTAGGACACGAAGTTTGTTTTGGGGTAAAAGTGTGAAAAAATACCCTAAAATGCTGGTAATTCCTTCAGTAGAGACTATCTAGGGCGCATTCGCGATGTAAAAACGAATCCATTGATATATAAATTATGGAAATTGTAGAAACAGCCAACATGAGTGACCTAAAAGGTATATATACACATTTATATGTAGTAAAACGAACACTGTATATATTCACTGGGATCTTTTCCGTTTGACTGCCGCCATTGAAACATAATTAAATTCTAGCCTTCTTTAGTTAGCTTTATAAGGCTAACTAACAAAAATATCATGACCTAACCTAACCAATCGTCAAGGTCGTACAGTTGACCTAATGATTGGTTAGGTTAGGTCAGGTCATGATATTTTCGTTAGTTAGCCTTATAAAGCTAAGTAAAGAAGGCTGGGGGCACTCACCTCTTATGTTTCAATGGCGGCAGTCAAACGGAAAATATCCATTCACTGTATATATTATATATACCGTAAAACTAAACACTACTAACCGAACCTAACCTACCTAACCTTGCGTGTTCCCCTTCTCCGTTTCTTATCACGCACCGACCTTTGGCAACGAAGTGCTTTCTGTTTTTATCGAACACACACTTATTACCACAAACAATATCTTCCTTGTTTTTCTTAGGGCAAATAAATTCTTTTAGCAATACACCGTGTTCTACATAAAAATTAAATGCAGCCTCTTCATCACCAAAAAATTTGCATGAAGTTAAACACACTGAATAATTATAACCATCGCAAACTGACGCCATCGTGACACTAAAATCTTATGAGTTCAGGTCAAACCACCCAATTTTGTTAGCGGTACCTTCCTAACCTTTGTGGGATCAGCCATTTTATCACTCCCAAAAACATGATCCGCGATTTTATCGCTAAAAAAAATTTATTAACATTAATTTTATAGCTTTAATCGGCATTTGCCTTCATATTATACTTAATAAAAGTTGTTTAAAAAAATGTAAAGAGTCTTATGGTAAACTTTATTTTCAGTTTCCAGAGACCGGACTGATAGTAAAAAATTACCAATATTATTATATGCAACATATAATTCCCTCAAATTATACATCCTGTAGTTCCACCACAAATGAGCTGTATACGTTGGAGTACAAAAAGTTTTGAACAAAATCAACATGAAATTTTCTTACCAAAGTATTTCACTGAGTATATAATTGTCTACATTGCTTTAGAATATCACAGTCATCTGAAAGACTATCAGTTAGTATGTGGCCAAGATACTTAGTTTGGGTTACTTCTGGCAGCACCATACCATTCAATTGAAATTCAGGAAATTTTATATATTCGTAGGCCTTGGGGTTATTATTGAATGTTTTACCAACTGACCCTCCACAATAAGGTAAGTTGGTGCTCTTCCAATACGTGCTCTACCGTAAAATTTACATTCCAATATGTGCTAACTAACGAAAATATCACGACCTAACCTAACCAATCGTCAAGGGTGTACAATTGACCTAACGATTGGTTAGGTTAGGTCATGATATTTTTGTTAGTTAGCACATATTGGAATGTAAATTTTACGGTAGAGCACGTATTGGAAGAGCACCGGTAAGTTTAGTATATGTATATTATCATGGGGGGTTTGGGGGTGCTTTGCCCCCCTCCTGATTAGCACATGCAGTTGGAGAATATACAGGTTAAGGTTAGTTTAGGTTGATATATATATATATATTATATATATATATATATATATATATATTATATAAGGTTTTTTTTTTCTATAGGGCTAGGTGGTGAAATTCACCACCTGAACATGAGCCTTTACCCCCTGAAATTTTAGCCAAATACAGATTTTCAAACATTATTGGTAAAATGAGTTAAAAATGAAAAAGATTAAAAACTCTATATTAATGGTGACCAAGAATGTTACATGCATTTTTTAATAAACTTCAGCTGTTTGCCTAATTCTATAATTATTATGTAGTCATTTAAATGAGCTTTTTCCAATATGAAATATAATAAAAATATATCATGTTTGTCTGTATGTATATTGCTTCAAAACACAGTGTACAACATCTATAGCAAAAGTCTTCTGTCATGCATTCCATGCTACACAGTGAAAATTTGATCAACTTGTTCCTCAGTTAGTTTTTCTGGACCTTCTATTGCTTCTAAAAAATATGTTTTAGCGTGAAGTGGCTGGCAAGTTTTTCAGTCTGTTCTGTAAGGTTGTAACTTTCACCTCTTGACAAAAACCTGAAAAAAAACCTGTGTGTATATATATATATATATATATATATATATATATATATATATATATATATATATATATATACACACACACCTCTATACTTACATCATTTCTATACATTAATATACTGCGTGGTCATTGCAGTTAAATGTGTATATATGTATATATATATATATATGTTCCTAGCCTGTTTGGTTTTGGTTAATATCCAAAATACATTTTTTAAATACACCAAAATACATTAGAAAAATGTGCTTTGGATATTAACAAAAACCAAATGGGCTAGGAACATATATATAACCTAACTTTAACCTATGTGTTCTCTGTGTGCTGACTGGGGGGACTTTGCCCCTCCAGACCCCCCATGATAATATATATGTACTAGGTAAACTTTGTAATTATTAGCCTTCAAGGTCACTGTTTGTGAATCATTCAATAATAACTCATTGTACCAATATAGCAGCCTATTTTACAGGTTTTCAGCACAACAAATAGATTATCCATACGGTATTACATTACATTTCATTTGAAAAACATGAAGCCACTGGGGCCTATTGAGGTTATCCAAGTTATGAGCTATATTTTATAATGTGGTAACAATAAAATCTTGCAAAACATCAATTTTAAGTAAGCTAATTAACATATAGCTATTTATTACTACCAAAGTAGTCTACATAATTTTAACCAAGAATATATATATTTTCTTTTATTGGGGTTGTTTAACCTCCTCCGCAACATCTAAGGTCATATGACAGAGGGGACCTATAGCTTTGCATAGGATCCAAACCATGGGTTGCTACATACCGTAATCTGGGTGCAGAGGACAGTCTTCCACCAACTACTACCCAGACCCAATGTTGCTTAACTTTGCTGATCTCCAGGAAGTAGTGTTACGACATTGGCCACAATGTAGCCCCTACAGTAGGGTGCATCAGCCTATAAGGGGTGAAATTTTGAACTTCGGATATTGATTCGGCCCTATGATATTATGGTTATAATCCCCAACAAACCTTCAGTGTCCACATTTCAAGCTGTTCTGACAATATTTAGTGGGTCTACCTGGAAGATGAAAATTTGACAATTGTGGAATTTTATGGTTTTACTAGAAAATCTTATGTGTAAGCATTGTAGATTTTGTTTGAAAAAAAAATTGTAAATATAGTTAGTTTTAGGCAAGTTTTAGCCTCAATTCATGAAATTATCTGTCTTTTTAGACTTTTTTTGTATTATTCTGAGAATCATGAAGTAAGTTACCAGGATGCGGGATGAGGACCCAACTTGCCAAGCATCCCACCGACCACCTCCACCTATTAAAAATGGTATTTCATGATAAAATACTTGTAAAAATTGATTTATTACTTATTGATATCTTAATTCTTCTTCTTTGTCCTTTTTTCTTTTAAAATAGATGATAAAGAAGCTTGTCTCTTTCTCAGATTAGGATTGGCTTTTCTGTCAGCTTCTACAACTTGGAGAACATTTTGAAGATGTTCTTCAGTCCTTGCAGCCTCATAAAAGTCACTGCATAGTTTTACTGCCCTCTCAGAGCCATCATTTATGACATTTATAGCCAAAAGTTTTTCTTTGGAAGATATAAGTGATGCTGTTATTTTCCATTCAACAATCTCAACCATGAGTTTTTGTCAACCAAGTCAGCTAGTGTGGTTTCTGATCATAGATTGGTAGGGAAATTAGGCTTTCCAAAACTAGATCCATGTCTACCTTCTGGAACCACTGTCTCAATCTTGTGTGGTTTATAGGAAAGTAGATGGTTTGTTATAGCACGAAGTTCATTGTTTGGAACCAAATCGCTGAATAATACAAGAGGAATCATCTCTGATGAAAGGTACCAGAGATGACGTTTCAAAGATGTTAGAGCACTTTTTGCTATTTGCTTGTTTACTTCCTCGTATCTAAGAAGATTTTTGTAAAGCTGCAAATCATGCCATGGTGCATCAAAAACTGAAGAGCAGGTCATCCACCATGGGTAGTAAATCAGTGAAATGAAGGTTGCAAAGTCTCTTAGTTTCAGAATTTGTTGCTTGTTTGTGATTGTTACTGAAGGTAGTTTCGAGATATTATCTTCTAGTAATGCAATTTTTAGAGCATATATTGCTTTACTCATCCATCTGGCTCTATGTATAGCACCAGGTCGCTGAAGGGTTATATCCTTATCACTAGGTCCTGTATTTAAGTATAACACAACTAAGTCAGAAAATTGTTTGTAGTCATATCGTGTATGTTGCTTTTCTATATTACTTATTTGAATTGCATAATCAGTCCATTCCTGAAGAATCTCCTGGACAGCTTTGGAGTACTAATTGAAGTCAATTTTTTTCAATTTTTCATCCTTGGAAATCCACTGAAACTTTTCTTGAAATCTGTTAAAGACATTAATTTCTGGTCCACTCGAAGTTTCTACTTTCATGTCCTGAAACACATGACTCATAATAACTTCACCAACATGATGCCTGCATGCAGACCATAATAAAGGCCGTCCAATCTCTTGTTGGATAGTTATGCATGCGGCGCTCACATGTCCCGTGTTGGTTGCTGTAGTGTCAAAAACTGAGTTCACTATTGAATCGGAGCAGTTCCACAATTTCAGTAGCTTCATAACTTCTTCAGTCAAGTTTTTCCCAGATTGGCCACTGCCACCAGCACTAGAATGATATGATGGAATACCAAGTAGTTTGAGATCCATTGAATTTCCAACTGATACGGCTAATCGTTCTTCTGTAACATATTTATCCTGCAGAGTAGAAATTATTTTCGAATCCCAATGAAGAGAGGCCAATTTAGGAGGATTCCAGGATTTTTGAATGGAACTTGAAATTTTTTGGGCTACTTCGCGTCTTGCTCTATCAGCTGTAGCATATGAAGTTGCCACTGCCTTAGTGTTACCACCACATTCTTCAACAAAAGCTTTCGTGAATGCAGCCTGTTGTGCCGGAGTCATTTTCATTCTCGATGCCAAAGAAACAAGTTTCGGTCTTTTCAGAATGTCATGAGGAATGATAGCTTGAGTACTTAAACAGACTGTTGACTGTGGATTTTCCATCTTTTTCAGCTCCATCATTAGCTTCTGACTCACTCTCAATGGTAGTTGTATCGCTTGTGCTACTGCTTTCTAATTCAACATAACTGCAAGAAGCTTCAGTGTCTCTCAATTCCTTGAACAAGTTTTACCACTAGAAGTGGCTTCACTGGCTTTACCACTATTATCCATTATATCATATATCAACTATTATCACCAACATATATAAAAAATTGACCTGTAATAGAAACATAGATTAATATTAAAGTAGTCTACATGCCTGAAAATAAGAAAAAATAGCTATAGGTATTTCATGATGGCAAATGATGTTTATTAATAGTAGCTATGGCTTAAACACAAGCAAACTAAACATATTAGGCCTATAGTACCTTAAGGATCATTCAAGTCAATAAAATAAAGGTATATGTGAAAAAAAATAATTTAAGGCAATTTATCCCCAAAATTGTCATTTTTGTAAAAGTTTAGGAGCTAGGTGGACCCAGTAGATATTAATCAATTGACCTGAAATTTTGCATGTGAATTTTCTTTAGGGAATGTAACCATAATAACGTAGGGCCAAATCAATTTTTGAAAGTTGCCATTTTTGATGCACCCTACCCTACAGCCAAGAATATACGGTATTTACAATCTACAAACTATCTCTGGCAACATCCTATTTTGGCATCCAAAATTATTCAACCAACCAAAAATAAATGGCACTCCTCCAACACTTTCAAATTACTTGTCAAATTACTTGTTTATGTTAATTAGGTTAAATGACTATCCAGTTAGGTCAACTGTACACCCTTGATGATTGGCTAGGTTAAGCCTTGATATTTTCGTTAGTTTAAACAAAAATATCACAACTCAACCTAACCAATCATCAAAGATGTACAGTTGACCTAACTGGTTGGTTGAATAATTTGGGATGCCAAAATAGAATATCGCCAAATCTCCTTTGTTCATGAAAGTATCCAATTTTTCTTAAAATTAATGGTACTTTCCTGTTATCCTGGACCCCAGACCTTTTGCCCAAATTATCGCAACTTAACCTAACCACTTGTCAAGGGCATACAGTTGACCTAACTGTATTTCTTGTATGTCCATAATGAGACTTTAAAAGATTATTAATAACAGAAAAACCAGTGCTTTCCTGTTAGGTCAACTGTATGCCCTTGACAGCTGGTTAGGTTAAGTTATGATATTTTTGGCAAAAAGTCTGGGGTCCAGGATAACAAGAAAGTACCAAATTAACTAAGAAGCTACTGTTTATCACATCATATGGTAAGTCATTCCAAAAATATATAATTCTTTACTTGAACACACCATAGCACCCAAAGAAAACAATATATGTTTTTAGCTAATTAAGGTGTGATAAATCTAAATATCATGTTTATTTTTGTTGCAAATGAACATTTTGCCTGCACTTATCTAACCTAACCTAACTTCATTTGCAACAAAAATGAACAATTATATTTGGACTTATTGCACCTTAGGTACCGTACTTAGAAACATATATTGAGGTAAAGATTTGGTAGAACACATCCACCTAAACTAGTGATGAAAATGGGTTTTTCTGGTATATTTCATGCTGTTTCAATTGAATCTGACCTTCATTGTTGGTGAAAATGCACCATTATGGAGATTCCCCCTCCCCCCTGCCAACTACCAACAATTTGGATTCCTGTAAGTGGGCAGGGCTTTGAAGAAGAGGGAAATTGTGGGCTAAAAAGGCCAGAGTCAATTGAAACAGCATGAAATACACCAGGAAAACCTATTTTCATCAGTAATATTCATGGCAAAAGTATGAAGTACAGTAAATACTCGATAAGTTGGACTATATAGGGCTCTAGCCAGTCCAACTCATTGAAAAGTCTGACTCATCATGAATTACCTTAATTACCCCCCCCCCCCCCCTATTTACCCTTAAAGAGGCATAAATACTCTCTAACCTTTTAAGTTTGATTAGTGAGTCTAATACAATGTTCAAAATAAACAAAATAAACATTAAAAAACCAATAAAACTTTGTTTCACTTAACCATTGCTGGAATTATTTTGAGTGCGAAACACAAAAAATTTTATTGTTTACCTTTTCGTACAATACAGTATTAAAAAACACTTCACTTAGTAAAAGAAACAAAATAATAATGGCACTTGACATAGGAAATAAAACACTTCTCTCAGTAAAATAAACAAAAGAATAATAGCACTTGACAGAGGACGAGTCTGACTCATTGAGTATTTACTGTATTCTTGTTTTTTTTCACTCTATCTTGCTGTAGAAATATCAGAGCAATCCAGGAATAAGTACCCCAAATCAATTTAGGGTGCTTTTTCTTGGATTGGGGTCAAATGAGGGTGCTTATTCTTGGATTGCTCTGAAATGGTTAATTGAATGCCTGGTTAGGTCAACTGTAGGCTATGCCCTTGATGATTGGTTAGGTTGTGATATTTTCATTAAAACTAACAAAAATATCATGACTTAACCTAACCAATTACACTGGTATGCATCAATTTTGCTGTCAAGGGTTTTGTAAGTGATTCTTATATAGTTTTTCCTGCTGATTTCGAATCTGCAATCTGTTTTTCTCAATCAGCTCAGGTTATCCGGCTATGGCCTCATAAGTAAAATAGAATTTTTCATGATTTTGTCAAAGCGGAATTGGAACAGTAACATCCATCATCATTTGTTTCACTTGTATAATATCTTTTTTTACTTTTCAGGCATATAGATAAAATATTTCATAATGAATAGAGCGTGTAAAAATGATCCCAATAGATTCTGCTACATATGTGGGATGGTTACCATGCCAAATAACCAGTCCCAAATCACTAAATTTGTGAAGACAATGTATAGAGCATACTTTGGAATTAAGCTAGGGGACCAGGACAAAAATTTCGCCCCTCATATGTGCTACAAGACGTGCATTGAAAATTTGAGAAGATGGAGCAAAGGCAGAGCAAAATCTTTGCCTTTTGGAATTCCCATGATTTGGAGAGAAGGAAAGGATCATGTGACAGATTGCTATTTCTGCATGACAAACCTCCAAGGTGGGCTTATAAATTTATTTTTCTTAAATATTTTGAAATCCTCGTATGAAACGACATAATATTCACCATAATGTAATATTCACCATATATAGCATAATATTCACCATAATGGTAATCATACATTTACATATACATATTGTTATAGAAAATACATTTACACATACATATTGTTATACAAGTTACATTTACATATACAATGATTGTATATTTTCTTTCTTTTTCATTCATATTGTCCCTGAAGGGACAATATGAATGAAAAAGAAAGAAAATATACAGACTCCATCGACCTATTTCATATCTTACAGACCGCAGCCTTCCCTCACGAGCCGCTACTGTCTGAATGCTTCTTCTATTTCATATGCAAGTTTTATATCCATGTTTCTGTGTTTCTATTTTCAGGAGTTAACAAGAAGAATAAACACATTGTTGTATACCCTGACATTCCTTCTGCTATGAGACCTGTATCTCATGGTCCTGGAATTCCAATACCTGACCCACCTCAAACCCTGGACTTCGATGATTCTGATGATGAATCAATGACCAATGCCAATGACCAGTCCCAGTCGTATATACCTCAAAATACCGCTTCAAATGAGCCGAGGCCTCTCAACCAGGCCAAACTTAATGATCTTACCAGGGATTTAGGACTTTCCAAATTAGCTGCCGAGATCTTGGGCTCATGACTTCGAGAGGACAACTTGCTGGCTCCGGGAACAACATTCTCCTGGTATAGGAAACGAGAGGAAGAATTCCGCAAGTTTTTTGTAGTGCACGAAAATACCTCTTCCTTAGTGTACTGCTGCAATGTTGAGGGGCTAATCAAATCTTGGGCCTGCCATATAACGCATCAGAATGGAGGCTATTTATAGACTCGTCTAAACGAAGTTTGAAAGCAGTACTTCTCAACATTGGGAATAGGGTTGCATCAGTCCCTGTAGCACATTCCGTACAACTTACTGAGAGCTACGATAATATGAAAATTTTACTGGATGCTCTCGTATATGACCAACATAACTGGAGGATCTGTGGAGATTTGAAGGTAATACTAATATCATAAGTAAACTATTGCTATTGACTATGTTGTTTTTCCAAAGGTTATTTGAGAGTGTATAAGAACACTTAACTTCCCCACAGAAGTGATACAGTCCAATGCATAGATTTTTTTATCTGATAGAACAAATTCTCTAAATTCTTTAAATATTTTCATTTTTTTTCAGATTGTGGCATTTGTATTGGGAATGCAAGGGGGATATACGAAATACCCATGTTTCCTCTGCAAATGGGATAGCCGAGCGGATGAGAAGCACTATGCACAGCGTGAATGGGCATCCAGAGAGAACTTTGAACCTGGGTTGCATAATGTCGTTTCAGTGCCCCTTGTACCACCAACAAAAATTTTGCTCCCACCACTTCATATTAAGCTGGGCTTGATGAAAAATTTCATCAAATCAATGAATAAGGAGGGTTCAGCATTCCGATATCTCGAGAGTAAATTTCCTCATATATCTGATGCTAAACTAAATGCTGGGGTTTTTGATGGTCCTCAAATTCGAACTTTGATCAAGGATATTCAGTTCGAAAACGCAATGACTCCAACTGAGAAGAATGCCTGGCAGGCATTCAAATCAGTTGTCAATGATTTTCTTGGCAAATGTAGAAGTCCAGAATACGAGTCCGTTGTCGAAAACTTGATGGAAGCCTTCAAAGCTCATGGGTCGCGTATGTCCATAAAAATGCACTTTTTGTGGTCCCACTTGGACTATTTTCCTGAAAATTGCGGGGATTATAGTGAGGACCAGGGTGAATGATTTCACCAAGATATCAAAATAATGGAAGAGAGGTACCAGGGAAACTGGGATATCAATATGCTGGCGGACTATTGCTGGTGTTTGAAGCGAGACGTGCCCGAAGAAAAACACAGACGGAAAGCCAAAAAAACTTCATTCCTTCCTCAATAAACTTTTTTCCATATTCATTGTATGAATAAAAGTATTTATTCACACAATGTTTTCATTTTTCATGAGTGTTCTTATAATATTACTCGTATCTACAGTGTTTAAGCTAAAAAAATCAATAAATTTGGGGATAAAATTGGACTTATAATAAATGGCCAATAGAGAAAAAACCTGACCTGATTGAGGAAAACCAATGTCATTTTCGAATTCAGCATGGTCAAATTATATAATATGAGTTGAAAAAACCCTCACAGCAGACAAAAAAATTTAATATGCATACCAGTGTTATCAAGGGTGTACAGTTGACCTAACTGGGCATTCAGTTAACCTACAGTACAACAAAATGGAAAAGATCCAAATGGTGTAAGCTATGATAGGCCTAGTAACGTCTTCGTAGTGTCATAACTTTGTTATTTTCTAATATTTTCAAAATGATACATAGCTGCTTGCACCATTTTTTTCTGCTCTATCGATTGATATATGTTTCATTACTGTAGCATGTTTCATGGCAATGTGGGTGTCTTATAAAGTTTTACCATAAATTGGTGTAAGGGAAAAAATCTTATTAAAAAAGTGATGCTGTGTGCTAAGTGCAATCAAGCAATGTCCTTTAATTGGATTGAGGTCAAACTGGGGTGCTGTTTTTTGGATTGGGGTCTAACTGGGGTGCTTTTTCTTGGATTGGGGACTTGGGGGCGCTTATTCTTGGATTGCTCCAAAATATCAATGTAGAGTTTGGTGGATGTGTTCTACTGAATCTTAACCAAGTATATATTGGTTTCGTTATTGGTTATGGTGTGTTGAAGTAAAGAGTATCCCAAAAAGTACATTACATTTCATTTGGAAAACATGAAGCCACTGGGGTCTATCAAGGTTATCCAAGTCATGAGCTATATAAAAAAATCAAACTATCTCTCTCATTCATGAAAATGTCTAAATTTTTCTTAAAATTAACTAATATACTACTGTTTACTACATCATATGGAAAGTCATTCCAAAAATCTACTACTATATGACTGAGAAAGTATTTTCATAGATCAAGTCTAAAGTCTGTTTTCTAATTTTCCTTTTATGCCCACTAGTTATCCTATCAGCCTCTTGTGAGAAAAAGTTACCTACATCTAAATTGTCCAAACCTGAAAACATTTTGAACATCTATACTAGGGTGGTCCTTATATTACCTTAAAAAATGAACTTCAGAATTTTTCACCTCCCACCATCCTATCTTGTACTCCCTCTATAAATATTAAATCCTACAAAAAGTTTGGCAATCAGTGAATATTTAGGGTATGCTCAACCCACTTCTATTTTGCTGTTAAATGCACTTAATTTGTATTACATGGTAATACCATTTACTGACACATTTCTGTTTCAGCAAGTATGGCAACTTCTACTCACAGCAAGACCGATGTGTTCTTACTTAGTTCAACTAGGGAAGATCTCACTGGCATGAAGTTACCCTGTATTGGGGATGTTCTGAGGTTTTACCTCCACAAACTGAAGACAGTGAACACCAAACGTGAGGCTGCCATCTGCACATTGAAGGAGGTGCAGGTGTTCTGGGACAGAGCCTGAATTCCAATTTGTCACATGGAGGAATTGGTGAAGAAGTGGGAAGGACTAAAAAAGAACAAAGCCAGGAGGACAGCGACCTAAGTGGCCAATGAGGAAGCATTCAAGGAAACATTTAATGACCTGTTCGATGTGGCCCATTCTGATGCCTTGATGATGATGAAAATCCTGGAAGACAAGGAATTCTTATGGGCACAGCATGAGAAGGGACAGTGAGGGATCATGGCTGGAGTTGATGTTTCTTTGTTGAAGAAGGAGAGAGCCCAAGCAATAAAAGGAAGAATTCAGCTTATGTTCCAGGACAAACAGCTTGCAGAGAGAGAACCAATTTGGATGAAGTCATTGCCTTGGATTCTTCCACTTCATCTTCCGATCCTGACAACACGCATGATTGTGAAAGAGAAGAATCAGTTGGAGAAGTCACTCTATTGGCTTGGAAATGGGGAAGGACAAACATCCTTAACCCTTCTGTCCTCTCATCATTCGACCAGACAAAGACAAGTGACCATCATGCAGTGCCGATAATTGTCCCCATCATTCATGCTTCAGGGCTAAACATTGAGGAATATACCATCAATTGGTCATCTATTCATCGTTATTGTCAAAAGCATTGGGCTGAATTCAACCCCCAGAAGCTGCTGGTGCTTCATTGGGAGGGAAAGCTGATGCAGGATCTAACAGATCATCATAATTGCAATAGACTTGTAATCATTGTCTCAGGCTCTGGAATTGAGCAAATCCTATGCATTCCAAAGCTGCATTCTGAAACTGGTCAAGCAATGGCAGATGCAATGATTGAGGTGGTGTCTGAGTAGGGTGTCAAGGACTGCATCAAAGCCCTCAGCTTCGATACAACATCGAGCAACACTGGACAGAAGAATGGCATGTGTGTGTGGCTTGAAATGAAGCTGGAGATAGAAGTTCTCTACTTGGTGTGCAGACATCACATCCATGAAATTCTTCTTGAAGAAGCATTCATCATCACGATGGGACCATCAAGTGGGCCTGAGATCCTCCTTTTCAAGCAGTTCAAGACATTCTAGCCATATATCGATGTCACTCATCACAAACTTGGAGTAGAAGACCCAGTCATTGCAGCTGCACTTTTGGATTTTTCTGCTGATGTCAAGGATTTCATGATCAGTCAACTTGGACTGATGCATCAACATGATGATTACTGCAAACTCTTGGAGTTGACCCTCCTGTTCGTGAGAGGAGATTTACTGTGTACAGTATCATTCAGGAAGCCAGGTGCTATCCACCATGCACAGTTCATGTCAAGATTGATTTATGCTTTGAAAATCATGTTCAGGGATACTGGCTTTGAGCTAACGAAGCAAGAGACGCAAGGTCTTCAGAACTTCTGTGACTTTGGTGTTGGAGTGTATGTTAAGTCCTGGTTCCTCTCCCAACTGTCAACTGCAGCTCCTGCCAGCGATCTGCATCTGTTGAAACTTCTCGTGTCAATTGACTCATCAGCAGCCAAAGGTGCCTTGAACAAGTTGTATGGGCAGCTCTGGTATCTAAGCGAACAACTGGTGACACTCGCTTTCTTTGACTGAAACGTCAATGCTTCCAAGAAGAAGGCAATGGTGGAAACACTCAGTCACAAGGGAGAGGAGGATCCTCCCAAGCGAATCTCTCTCGACCAGGCCAGGATCCCCAACATTAGACTCCGTGATTTTGTGATGCTTAACATGCGGAAGTTCTTCCAGATTCTTTCACTTCTGGACAGTCGTGTAGTTGTAATTTCTTCAGTGGGGTAATGCAACAACAATTTTTCTTATATAGCGTTTCTATAAAATTCTACAGCATTTTTACATTTTATTTACATTCCCCAAAACATGTTGAAATTGAAGGGGTTAGGAAAGAAATATAGTTAGGAAGAGTATGTATTACAAAAATGTTCAGTAGAAACAGCAAAAAATATAAAAAATATAAACTAAAATAAAACCAGTAGGGTAACGCTAAAAGTAAAATAAAACCAGTGAGGTAACGCTGTTACCTTGCATTACCCTCGAACTACACCACTGCTTCTGGATTCCTTCTTGGAAGTGGATCCTGATACTTGGATTATAAATCCCAACTATCTGCAAGCAGAGGATATTGTCCAAGATCTTCATGTTGTGAATGTCACTGCAGAATGAGGGGTTGCACTGATATAGGACTACAATGGTTTGCTGATGAAAGATGAGGAGCAGACTCAGTTCACCCTGCAAGTCATCCAAGAACACCGCAAGCATTATCCCAATTGCCAAAAAGCTACACTCCTTCAGGGTATTTCCTCATCATCCGCTACCAAGACCAAATAGGACTCGAATGTCCTGAATTGAAATGTGCATAAGTTAGACTGTGAGACCCATACTACACTATTTAGGTACTCTGTTACTCTCTTGCATATGTATAAATACAGAAAAATGTTGCTTTTTCAATGTGCATTCTATATTTTAGCATTGATTAATTGAAAGTTCTAATTTTCTAATTGTAGGTAAAATAAAGTTAAAAGTGGAAAACTTTGGTTTGACTGAGCACACCCTAAATATTACCCGATTAGAAAAAGATTTTGCACACATTAGTTTCTACCATGAGATCATCAATTGGAATGGTGGGAGGTTAACATTTCAAAACTTCAAAAATAAGGACCACCCTAATCTATACTCTATCTCCCCACCCTGATCCAAACTTGAAAACATTTTAAACATCTGTATCATATCTCCCCACATACAACATCTCTCAAAACTAAAATGTGTAATTCTTTACTTGAACACACCATAGCACCCAAAGAAAACAATATATGTTTTTAGCTAACCAATCATCAAGGGCATACAGTTGACCTAACCAGGCATTCAGTTAGCCTAACTAGGCATTCAGTAATTCATTTGCACAAAAGATGGTCAGATTTGAATAAAACACAAAAATACACCAGAAAAACCTATTCTCATATCAAAATTTACCAATAGGGGTAAAACAAACAAATACCACCAAACTATTTCAATCCATTTTAATTGATCCAAAAATTGCTTATATCACCATTAATATCAATTTGCACAAGAAATACCATATAAGAATATAGATTCAAATTTAAATTCTACATAAGAAAAACTGGATCTTGTGGGTTGTATTATATGAAAAAATGAAGTAAATGATGGGTTATAACCCACAAGATCCAAATTTTCTATATTTTTAACTGGGGCAACTACTTTTATATGATCTGCAAATTTAGAAATTTTACAACCTACTCCTTTCTCTAAATCATTTGGATATAAAATAAAGAATAATGGACCTAAAACTGATCCCTGTGGTACCCTACTTTTCACTTTCTGCCACCCATATTCATGAACATTTAGAATTACTCTGTTCTCTGTCTTCTAACCATTTTTCTACCCAATTTATAACTGACCTCAATATCACATGAACTTTTAATTTATATACAAGTCTCCTAGATGTGGAACCTTGTCAAATGCTTCACTAAAATCCAAATTAATGTCTATATCATTTCCATTATGTACCTGATCAGTTACAAACTCTAAAAAGTCTAAGAGATTAGACAAACAAGACCTTCCTGATCTAAATCCATGTTGTGAACTTGAAATAAGATTAAATTTCTCCAAATGATTTTGAGTATCTTTTTTTAGAATTCTTTCTAGTATCTTTCCTACCAATGATGTTAAACTAACAGGCCTGTAATTTCCTACCTCCTCCTTACTACCCTTTTTGTAAACGGGTACTACATTTGCTTTTTTCCATTCATTTTGTACCTCTGCATAATAAACCTAGCAAACAAAATGGTTAGTGCCTCAGATAAGCTTTCCTCCTCTTCTCTGAGAATCCTTGCATATATATTATCAGGTCCAGTGGCTTTATTTGACTTCACTATAGTCATCATTTGCCTAACATCATCCTTCCTTATACAAATATGATCAAGAATGCCCAAATTTACAGAATCCAAAGAATTAAAATCAAAGTTATTTAAATTTTCTTCAGTAAAAACAGCTAAAATAATCATTAAAAATACCAATAATATTCTGATCTTTTTCAAACACCCTATCATTATGTTCTATTGGGCCAATCCTATCATGCTTATTATTATTATTATTATTATTATAAAAACTAAAGAATTACTCTGAATCTTTATTGCTATTTCTGGCTAGATTTATTTCCCTATGCTTTTGCTCTTCCTAATCAAACTATTTAGCTTATTTCTGAACTGCTTATAATTATCCCAAGTCCAAAATATTATCACTGCTTTTAAATTTCCTAAATGCCCCTTTTTAATTTTTAATAATTTTAGTTATTTCCTTATTCCATCACAAAGGTTTCCTAATCTCGTTCTTCCTAACAGTTCTGAAAGGAATACCTCTACATTGTACATCCTCTAAAAGATGCTCAGCTTCACAAATGTTTGCTACCCACAATGTCCCGAGCTTCCTGGAGGTAACAAGATGTGCTCAATGCAGTCTAATGCAAAGAAATAAAAAAAATCAACCAACCTGATTATTCAAGCTATCCATGAGTCCTGTCATCTATCCTCTAAGCTATGGAATTCTTGGTATGAAAATGTCTGTCTGTAGCTCCACTTAACTTCAACATTACTGTATTATTTCTAATCAACTGTATTTCTATCCTTAGTATGTGAACTGTCATTGTAGTAATAATATTTGTCATATGGACTATAGTCTGCCAATAAACCTTTTCATTTTCATATATATATATATACACTGCATTCACACTTATTAAGCAGATTACATTTTCTCCAATGTTTTCAAAAGATTTTCCCCGATTTCAATGAAATTTGTAGCAAATAATCACTATACATAGCAGCATTGATGGTATTCATTTCGATAAAATATTTTGATAATTAAAATAATTATCTCATTTTATTGAAAAATATGTAATATATTGTGTTCCGAATTATTAAGCAAGTATTCTATTTACGGATCTAAATGGTGAAAATGGGTAAGAAGAAGGATTTAACATTAACTGAGAAAAGAAAAATAGTCAAGTTACTCGCTGAAAATATAAAATCTATTGAAATTGCGAAGCAGTTTGGCAGAGCTTATCGAACTGTACCAAACTGAGGCAGCGAAGTGATAAAGGAGCTATAAGAAAAGTGACAGGGCGGCAGATATCTGTAATGAAGCGCAAATTGCAAAGCATCCATTGTCTTCAAGTAAAGAGGTTTTTGAGCAGGCTGGCATACATAATGTACCAAGAACATCTCGATGTGGAATCCTCCAAACAATTGGCAAGTCGTATAAACCTACGATTCAGTCACGATTAACACCCAGGTACAAGAAGCAGCGTGTTGAATGGGCGCGTCAGTACGTGAAAACAGATTTTAATATTGTATTGTTAACCGATGAATGAAGAGCAACCCTTGAGGGATCTGATGGTTGGTCAAGAAGATGGATTGCTAAGGGTCAATCTCTACCATGGAATGAGGTTTTCTTTTAGGAAGTTTGTGTAATACTGGGCATTCATTTTTATACCATCAGGCACTCTGTATGGGACAGCTACTTCATTACCTATCAATCCTGCCCAAAACATGACACTACCTCCATCTTGTTGGCGTCTTAATCTCGATGGTAGAAATTGGCTCTCAGCAATCCATCTTCTTGACCAAACATCAAGTCCCTCAAGGGTTGCTTTTCATTCATCGGTGAACAATACAGTATTAAAATCTGTTTTCACGTACTGACGCGCCCATTCAACACGCTGCTTCTTGTACCTGGGTGTTAATCGTGACTGAATCGTAGGTTTATACATCTTGTCAATTGTTTGGAGGATTCCACATCGAGATGTTCTTGGTTCATTATGTATGCCAGCCTGCTCAAAAACCTCTTTACTTGAAGACAATGGATGCTTTGCAATTTGCGCTTCATTACAGATATCTGCCGCCTTGTCACTTTTCTTATAGCTCCTTTATCACTTCGCTGCCTCAGTTTGGTACCCTCCGCTACAAACTTGTTTACAGTTCGATAAGCTCTGCCAAACTGCTTCGCAATTTCAATAGATTTTATATTTTCAGCGAGTAACTTGACTATTTTTCTCTTCTCAGTTAATGTTAAATCCTTCTTCTTACCCATTTTCACCATTTAGATCCGTAAGTAGAATACTTGCTTAATAATTCGGAACACAATATTTTACATATTTTTCAATAAAATGAGATAATTATTTTAATTATCAAAATATTTTATCGAAATGAATACCATCAATGCTGCTATGTATAGTGATTATTTGCTACAATTTTCATTGAAATCGGGGAAAATCTTTTGAAAACATTGGAGAAAATGTTATCTTCTTAATAAGTGCGAACGCAGTGTATATCCCCGCAAGGGGGTTCTAAGCTCGTGCTCTTTGTGCTCGTTTGTACGTGCTTGTTCCTAAAGGTTTCACCTGCGCCCTCCCGGCCCTAGCACCCAAGGATGATGGGGCTCGACCCTGCAGTCCTTGTCATCCTTGGTCTTTTTCCACTTCGACTGTCCCCTCACCCTTTCTTTTTCCTCTGTCTTTCCTCTCACTTTTTCTTTGTTTTTCCGCCGAGATATGCCCTTTTAAATAGAGGCGAATTGGTTCTTCCCGAACTTAAAATATATATATATATATATATATGAAAATTATTTCACGAAGGTAACACGTGAAAAATATTTATGATGAATAAAACCACGAAGGAAAGGAAACACCATTTTGTGTTTCCTTTCCTTCGTGGTTTTATTCATCATATATAATATACACAAGGTGTCCCATAAGTTTGGAACCATAGGGTAAAATAAGTAATTCTTGTTTTTCCGTTTATGCAAGTGCCCATGATGCCTTTCAGTAAGGAAGAACACATCCAGGTAATTCTGCTAGTAGGAAATTGGAGTCAGAGGGAGGTCACTGAGGAATTTAACAGATTGCATCCAGACTACGCACTGATAACACAGCTGTGTCGGCAAACTTGTAGCAAAGTTCGGGGAAATGAGATCCATAGAAGATAAACCAAGCAGTGGACCTCCAAAGACATCCACCGACGATGACACAGCCACTACCATCCTCGCTCATTTCACAAACAGTCCCCAAAAGTCTCTTCGGCATTTTTATTGCCATTTTTATCATTTTGCCCTATGTCCCATAAGTCCGGCATCATAGGAAAAATAATAAAAAAGGCAAAACAAAAGCTTTTATTTACAGAACATGCTCAATATGTCCACCGTTGTTTTCAATACACAAATTCAGATGTGATTCCCAGTCAGCAAGCACACGGTGAATGATGTCAGGAGTAATGGTGTTACATGCCCCAATAATGCGCTGCCACAAATGTTCAACACTCCTAATTTTCTCTGCGTATACCAGCGCTTTTAAGTGGCCCCAGAGATAAAAATCTAGTGGCGTGAGATCCGGGCTTCTAGCTGGCCATTCCACAGGCCCTCGACATCCTGTCCAATGACCAGGGAATTGTTGGTACAGGTATTCCCTTACTTGGGTGCTGTAATGTGCAGGAGCGCCATCTTGCTGGAATCATGTTGGGAAATTTCCTTCTTTGTTCAAGACACTGGGAAATGCTTCTTCCTTGAGCATACGTAGGTAGGTGCCTCTAGTGACATGTTCATCAAAAAAGAGGGGGCCTATGATGCGATCCTTCCAAATGCCACACCATACCATCACCCGAGATGGACCTTGTTCCTTTGAAGAGGTATACCAGTGAGGGTTGTTTTGAGACCAGTAGTGGGTGTTCTGTCGATTTACCTCACCATTTCCATAAAAAATGGCCTCATCACTGAACAGAATGGTAGATGGGAAATTGGCATCCCGAGCATATGAATTATGGTTTGTAGAAATAGAAAAATATGAATTTCTCCTATGATGCCAGACTTATGGGACACCCTATATATATATATATATATATATATATATATATATATATATATATATATATATATTACAGTCAGTGTGTAACCAGCCATTTTGCGTAATGGCTGAAACTTTTAGTCATTTTGCAAAATTATTAAAATCTTCAGCCATTATGTGAAATGGATGAAATTTCACCTTGGTCATTTCGTGAAATGGCTAAAATGACTTTTGTCATGAATTCATAGAAATAACAAACATCACAATAAAATTGGAAACCTTTATTTAACTAACTAAATCTGCTAAAACATACATACATCCACAGGTCTGTTCAAATAAGTGAGAAACACACTTCAAATACACATTTCAACACATTTGAATTTTCAATATAGAGGTTTTCAAATACTAACTGGGCCTTCAATGTTATTCTGATGTCCACCATTGAAGGGCTGGTTAGGTCAACTGTATGCATACCCTTGACAAGTAGTTAGGTTAAGTTGTTATTTTTGTTAAAACTAATGAAAATAACACAACTTAACCTGACCAATTGTCAAAGGCATATATTTGACCTAACTAGGCAAATGATCTTGTACGAAATGACCAAGGTGGAATTTCAGCCATTTTGCATAATGGCTGAAGATTTTAGCCATTTTGCAAAATGACCAAATGAAACAGCCATTTCGTGAAATGACCAAGTGAAACAGCCATTTCGCGAAATGACCAAGTGAAACAGCCATTTCGCGAAATGACCAAGTGAAACAGCCATTTCGCGAAATGACCAAGTGAAACAGCCATTTCGCGAAATGACCAAGTGAAACAGCCATTTCGCGAAATGACCAAAAGTTTCAGCCATTACATGAAATGGCTGGTTACACACTTTGACTGTAACATACAAGTAAATCTTGATTTATGATGGGGTTGCATTCCTGAAAACCCCATTGCAAATTGAAATATCATAAATCAAGTTCATTATAACATGGGGTTCAATGGGATACATTCCCAGCCAGTCTCAAACACACCTGTATCACCAAAAAAAAAAATTACTACACTCAAAATCAATAGAAAACAATTAAACAACACTCACCACATCATTAAGAACAAGCCTGGTCATCATCACATGTCCCCTTTGAGGCTAAGGGGACTCTTGTAGGGTGAGTAGAGATGTCACTCTGATTCCCACACAGCCTCTGGGGAGTCCAGAGAGGCTGAAGTTGAGGGTTGTGCGAAAGATGTGTTCCCTCTTCCATCTTCTGAGTATCAGCAAGTTTGGCCAACTGATGGCCATCGTTAATGCAAATTTTTTTGATTGCAAATAGGGAGATGATCTTAATTCATCACCATCATTAACACAAAATATTGTAAATTGAGGTTTACACACACATATATATATATATATATATATATATATATATATATATAAGGAGTGATCAAAAAGTATCAATAATTTTATTGCTATAGACAAATGAATGCAAATAAGAAATAACCATTTACATATGTGAGTCTTCCTGCCCTCTGTCATCTGCAGTCTGAAGCAAAATCTGCTACCATGAGTCAGTAGTTGGTTGGAGTGATTAAAGGGAGGGTGTGTTTTTGCAGTATGTCAAAATCTCGGAAATGGGGCAATGCACGTTCGGAGATGAATGAAATGATTAAAACAGCTTTTGGAAATGATGCTCTCAGTGTAGCTAACATTTACAAATGGCACAAAAAGTTTAAAAATGGATGAACATTTGCTTGTACCAGAAATTGAATCTGTTGGACATTTTCATCCGTAATGAGAAGTGGAAGGGCGGCCACTGTGTTCCTTGTCTTTAAGTGATGTTTCTCCATTTTTAAACTTTTTGTGCTTTTTGTAAACATTAGCTACACTGAGAGCATCATTTCCAAAAGCTGTTTTAATCATTTCATTCATCTCCGATGCAGATTTTCCAAGTTTGGCACACACATTGCTCCATTTCTGAGATTTCGACGTACTGCAAAAACCAGGGCTGTGGAGTCGGAGTCGGAAGTGCATAGTTGGATGGAGTCGGAGTCGGTGCAAATCCTTCAATTATAACCATAGCAGCCTAGGGCTAGGCCTAGCTCAATTTTATGAATAAAATAGATTTAACCTAGTGTTTTAATATATAATATAATATATAATATAATATATAAATAATATATAATATATAAATATATAAATATAAATAATATAGTACAGGGTGTACATAAAGTCAGGATCTATTTTTGTGAAGCACTTGGAAATTATATGGAATTCAATCATAAAATGATAAAGTGGTAACATTTATTAAATAATTAAGAGTAGAATTCGAGGTGACGCCCATCAGTATCCCTGCACAGCTCAAATCATTCCGCAGCATTTCTAAACACATTCTGGAGCATTTGTTATAATGTTATAATGTTTCAGACCAACAAAGACCCTAGGATCCACTCATGGCTGGTCTACCTAACTGTGTTCGTAATCGTGTATTGTGTATGTCCTCCGTGGTGGCGGAGGGGACCTACAATTTTACGTGGGTTCCGAACCACAAGAACATAAGAAACTTATTTAAAAACTGCTGGTAAATTGGCAACGACCAATTTTTACGAAACTAAATAATTATCAATTTAAAAATAATTAATTATCGGTTTAAAACTAAAGATAGAATCTCTTGGTCCAGAGGAGCAAGTCATAATAGACTACTATCCACAAATATGTTACATTCTATATCTATTTATAACGGACATGCAAATATATCAGATCCAAAGAATCCAGTCAATTTCATTACGGTATCCATCAAGTCACGGTCCATATCGATTGCGGACCAAGTCAAAATTTACAACCATATACATTATCAATTTAAAAATAATTAATTATCAATTTAAAACTAAAGATAGAATCTCTCGATCCAGAGGATCAAGTCATAATAGACTACTATCCACAAATATGTTACACTCTATATCTATTATATAACGGACATGCAAATATATCAGATTTGCGGGGTTATGTTATCTGCAGCAGTTCGTATACGTAAGTTTTCAAGACTCGTAATCTTCGTCTGATAGACATGCGATTTGATAAAGCCCCATGCAAAGAAATCTAAAGGGGTTAAATCTGGTGATCTTGCTGGCCAAGGTCTGTTGTTTCCGCGTCCGATCCAGCGATTTGGAAAACGTCCATTTAGATAATCCTGAACAATTTTGGCATAGTGACAAGGAGCACCATCATGTTGATAGATGGCGGGGATAGGATTGTTAGTACCGTCATCTATCAACATGATGGTGCTCCTTGTCACTATGCCAAAATTGTTCAGGATTATCTAAATGGACATTTTCCAAATCGCTGGATCGGACGCGGAAGCAACAGACCTTGGCCAGCGAGATCACCAGATTTAACCACTTTAGATTTCTTTGCATGGGGCTTTATCAAATCGCACGTCTATCAGACGAAGATTACGAGTCTTGAAAACTTACGTACACGAACTGCTGCAGATAACATAACCCCGCAAATGCTCCAGAATGTGTTTAGAAATGTTGCGGAATGATTTGAGCTGTGCAGGGATACTGATGGGCGTCACATCGAATCCTACTCTTAATTATTTAATAAATGTTACCACTTTATCATTTTATGATTGAATTCCATATAATTTCCAAGTGCTTCACAAAAATAGATTCTGACTTTATGTACACCCTGTATTTTAAGTAGAACATGTGTATAAATTGTAAAAATTGTAACAAAGACATGTAATAGTAAGTATACTGAAGGAAAATTGAGTACTGTAGATACTGTACTTATGAAAAAGTTTGTGTTCTACAGCAAAGAAACACAAGGGAGTAAGGTATTCATACATTTGAAACATGAGGTCAGATGCTACAAAAAGATGGTGTATGAGATAAACATCAGCAAAATCTCCACACAGTACATGCAATACATATAAATAGACAAATTTTGTGAGAAATTAAATTGATACGAAAAAGTTTGGGTTCTACAGCAAAGAAACACAAGGGAGTAAGGTATTCACACATTTGAGACACTAGGTCAGATGCTACAAAAAGATGGTGTATGAGATAAACATCAGCAAAATCTCCACACAGTACATGCAATACATATAAATAGACAAATTTTGTGAGAAATTAAATTGTGATTAAACATGTAATATACTGTACTTATATTTTTACATGAAAAGTGATTAGCGAGTGTTAATATCAACTTCAACAAACATCTACTCACTTTTGAAATTTAAAAAAAAATATATTTTCATAACTGCAGGGAAAGCTCTGTAAAACTAGGTTTGGTACAGATTTTTTTTTCGTAACTCTGAATTTTCGTAAGCTGGGGCTTCGTAAATTGGGGTATGCCTCTATAGGTTTTACTCTATTTATAAATAAATATAAATACATATTTGGCCCCATCCCTGATCCAAACTTGAAAACATTTTAAGCATATGTACCATATCTCTCCTCATACAACATAGATCTCTCAAAACTAAACATACCAAGTTCCTTTAATCTTTCCCTGTAATCAAATCTTTTTAGGTTAAGGATAAGTTTGGTTGTCCAACATTGCACACCTTCAAGCATATCAATATCATGGCTAAGGCGAGAGGACCAAGCTTGAATTGCAGTATTCTAAGTGAGGCCTAACATAAGAATTATATAATTTACAGATGACATCCTTACTCTTGTAACTAACATTCCTTTTAATAATACCTAACATTTTATTTGCTTTATTTCTAGCCTCTAAGACATTTTCATTATTTCTCCCAACATGGATGACTTTGCATTTTTGAACATTGAATTGTATCTGCCATTTACTAACCCAGGCAACTAATCTATCAAGATGTTTTTGTAGTTTATAAGAATTTTCTATATTTGTAATGAGTAACTACTTTTGTATCACCTGCAAATTTAGAAACTTTACTATCTACTTCCCTCTCAAAATCACCAAAATCACTTTGGTATAAAATAGAGTAATGGACCTAACACTGATCTCTGTGGTACTCCACTTTTCACTTTCTGCCACCCAGATTTATGAGAATTTTTCATATTGCTTGAGACTGAAATATTATGCATAGGCCATAGAGTAAGAATTTTTCATATAGTGCGAGACATTCACAATTTTGAAAGTGAGAATTTTGCAGGTTCTGTAGTCTGGGGGAAAAGTTAGATAACTTGGAAAATATTAGAGCTAATATGGAGGACAGTAACTGGGAGGTTTACTAGGATAAACTAAAGGAATTAGGAATGTTCTCTTATGAAAATTTTAAGGTGTATTAGTGGAAGTATGATTGAATATACAAAATGTTTGCAGGCATAGGTAGGGTGGGTAGGTATAAAAAATTCTTTTTGTTAAAAACTGACAAAAGAAGTAGATGTTGCAACAAAAAAACTGAAGCCTTTAAGACAAATATTTCTTAAATTTTAGGATGATGGAATTTTGATATGATGTATCAAATGCATGATAGAATTTTATGAAATATCAGTTTCACTTCAGCTAATTATTATTAAAGTATTTACAAAACTACTGAAGTGGTGTACATTAAGTCTTAGTGTGTAAATTGTGTTAATGCTGTATGCTCTTTCATTCATCAAAGCATCCAATTGTTTCTCTACTATTTACCATATCATATGGTAAATCATTCCAAACATCCACTGCTCTGTAACTAAGGTATTTTCAGTAGATCCAGTCCATGGGTCTTTTTTAATTTTTTTATTATGCCCTTGAGTTCTGCTATCAAACTCTAATAAAAAGTTATTTACATCTAAATTATGTAAACCTGAAAACATTTTGAACATCTCTCTCATATCCTCTCTCAAACATCTCCCAGAACTACAGTCTTTAAGTATATAGTTATTTTACGCAGTATATGATTTAAAAAGTTGGCACTGGTGTGGCTTTTACAATATTTTTAATTTATAAATTTTTTATAATACTTTTCTGACATTTTTCAGTTCCATGAATAATGACTGGCAAAGGATTTAACACTTTCATTACTTAGGCCCTGTGTGTGTGAAAAAGTTCCTGGGATCTATGCCAAATTTGACCCTATATTGGATTATTGGTTGTTAATTGTCAAATCTAAATCTAGAAAATTTACATTATTCAAGTTATGATTTCTAAAATCATGCTTCATCAATTTAACTTAAATAGGGTGTGGCCTGCTGCATCAGATATCATTGTTTTCATAACCTTGATTTTATATGTCAATTTTGAATTTATTTTAGCAGCAAAATCAAAGGTTAAAGAAATAAATTTTGATACTAATCAAACAAAAGTGTATGGTCCTGGTTTAGTTCCTCACTTAATTGTCCTACCAGCTAGATATTTTTTTATTGAAGCATATGATACAGATGGAAAAAGGTTAGTTCTATGTGTATTTAATATAGCTATACTCTTAAGTAATAATTAATTGCAGTTTGGCCTTAAGGATTAGCTATATAATACTCTAGATGTTGGACTGATAGATTAAATTATTTAGCTATTACAGGGTATTGTCAGGATAGAAAGCATGCTGCATATTTTTTATAGATTATTCATTTGTAGTCAGGCTATAGCCTATACGGTAATTAAAGATATTTGAAAAAGGTCTATTGTAAGCACATCTTTAGAGTAGTAGGAATATTTTTTTGAAATAGGAGTGAAGATTATCTCTCTGCTTACTCTAGACTTTTCTTGTGTTAATTAGTCTGCTGGAGCAATGAACTGTAATGTGCCAAAAATTTGAGTCATATGACATTTTTCCATTTCAGAATTTGAAATTCTGCAAAAGTATAGGTTAAAGTTCTTGTACCCTACAAATATTGAGTGTTATGAGGATATATATCACATTCTTGCCACAAAAAAGTGGTGACATTCTATCAAGCAATAATTACAGGCCTATTGCCTTCTGCTTCTCAAAACTACTTGGAAAAAATTTTGTTATGCTGACTAAATGATTACTTATGGATGTCTATTAATTGGTTTGACTTTAAAATGTTCCCATTCAACTGATATACCGGTATGTATTCATATTTTGGAGGAGATTGTATTTAAATATACTGACAGCAGTTCAGCTATTTATAGTTGTTTCTTGGATATAAACAAAGAATATGAAAGAGTAAATCACAATATTCTATTTAAAAAAAATTAGAAACCAGAATGTTCCACTGTGTTTTAACCCTTTAACGATGGATGGTACCTTAAGGTCCACCAGAAATAATAATATAAATTGTACTACAATGCTTTTTCTATAAATGTTTCTACATGTTTATATATAGATGTCATTTAGTTGTCGGGAAAGGAACCCAAAATGTGTATCATTTCAGTGACTAGTTACTAAAATATTTAGTTTTGAAGAAGAACAAAACCTATATGTTCTGGTAACAAGAGTGACCCCATATGCTGCGGACTCGTTCTTAAAGGGTTAAATATAATGAAATTTTGGTACACACACTAAACTTTTATGGTTAGATGAACAATGTTATTGTTCAGATGTTTTGGTTCATCATGCAGCATTAGACAAGGTTCCTTTCTCTTTCCTCTGGTGTTTAATGTGTATGTTGATGGATTAATTACTTCTCTCAATGAGGCAAGACTGGGATGTTGTATAAATAAAATGAGAATAATTAACTTGGTCTGTGCTGATGACAGGGTTGGCACCAAAGTGGGTGACCCAGTTTTCCTCATACCACATTTTTTTTTTTTTTTTTTTTTTTTTAAACCCACTTGAAAAAACCTACTATTTTGCCCACTTAACTGGGTTTTTCAAATATTGCTTTTAATCACAAATATTCAGGTTAATTTGAGCTTAACCATACATAAAACATTTAGTTATTTATAAATAATTACCAATAAATGAAAATAATTCATGTATTCATACATTGTACATTGGAATATTTTAATATAATACTTTAATGGATAAAAACTTAAGAATTGAACGTATCAGTTTGCTGAAAATAAACTGGCTTTAGTGAATTATAGCTCCTCATCTCCTGCACTCTGCTTGGTTTTAAAAAAACTATTATACATTACCAAAGATAATTTTATTTTAATAATAAGCCATATATCTAGCTTCATTAGCACAACAAAAATAAGAAGTTTTAGTTCATTTTAAGTCATTCAATCACTCATTTTTTACAAAATAATTGTTTTCATTAAACACTTTTTAATCTTATATTTTAAGGTACTTTAAGGTAGCTACTTTACTTTTACTTTATAATAATTTGTACATCCCAGAACTACACCCTTGAGTATGCACACAACGTTCTTTCTCCCCAGATTCTCTATAATTTTACATATATATTGAGTGTCTAATTTATGGTGTAATTGTAGGCTGCTTTAAAATGTACCTTAAAACATAATACAAGATAATACTCTAAAATTAATTCAAATCTTTCTGTGATTCATCTGCAAAAATTCAAAATAAGAAAACTCTTTCCTCATAGACATAAGTACCGTATTGTTAAAAATACTGACAATCAACTTTGAAAAAAAAAGACCAAATCAAAGATATTGTGAAAATTATAAGGTACAGCATAACAAGTTTGAACAGGTTCAACACTGTAACAGCCCAATGGCTAATGTCTATTCTTCCTGTTGAATATAGTTAGTAAAAAACAATCATCATGCACATTATAAGCATATATAATCTTATATTAAGAAGCTATTATGATATTTTATTTGGAAAAACCCAGTTTAAGTTTAATAATAAATAATTTGTAAAAATAATGATTGATACACTGTTGATTATAGTAAGTGAAAATCAATCATCATTAACATTTATAGAGCATATAATTTTATTATTTGCTTTTATACTATTATATGATACAATTTTGAAAGAACTCAGTTTTGCCCAGTTTTTTTGTGAAAAAACCCAGGTGGGTTGGGCTTTTTTTCTTTTCTTTTTAAAGTGGGTTTTTTACCAACCCTGGCTTATGATATGGTATTACAGTAATAAGCCCCTCAGTTAAAGGATGGGATCATCACATAAAAATCTACAAATTATATTCACAGAATCATGATATTCATTTTAATGTTACTAAAACAAATATTACCAGTACCTATGCAATTCTCTCCTAAAAGCTCAAACCAAACCACTATTATTATTTTCAAAATGAGAGGTGAACCAATGGAGCAAGAACCAGAAATCAAGTATTTGGGTCAAATTATCACCAGCGCTTTGGGTGATGATAGACATAAAATAATATAAAAGTTTCTGTGTTAAAGCAAACTTGATTATAAGGAACTTCGTACAAGCAAAGCTAAAGAGAGACATTTTCATACTTTCTGCACTATCTTTGGATAGCAACTGTGGGTTAATTACAAAAAAAGGTTCTGGCAGAACCCTAAATTTGCTGCATAAGTTACCTCCAAGATGCTCAGTTTTGCAAATGTTTTCTAACAATGTCTTGATCCTCCCAGAGGTAACAAGATATGCTCAATACAGTTTAATGTGAAGAATTCAAAACTCAGACAATTCAATTGTCTAAGCCAGGGGTTCTTAACCTCTGGGTCATGACATTAAATTGTTATTTATCATTTATTTATGTTATCCCTAATCATTTTACCATTATTATTTATTTTATTATCTATTATGAGTGAACTGTTTGAAGGTATTGGTTGCTGAGCTAGCCCCGAGACCAGAATTTGGATTGCAGCCTAAAAAGGTTAAGAACCCCTGGTCTAAGCTAGTCATCAGTTCTGCTTTATTTCTTCTAGAGTGGCTGTGTACTTCTTGGTATAAAAATGTTTGTCTGCAGCTCCACTTAACACCAATATTGGTATTTTCATATGTCATGACCAAGAAACAGATTCCTGCATTGAAAGTCATGATCACAATTAAGAGGTCAAAGTTCAAATGGAGCTTTTTGTGTCTGTGCTGTAACTTTTGAGCTACTCAACATAAATTGATGAAACTTCATACATGTTACATTATTATAAATATGTAACAGGGGTTTATTTTAATAGTAATCTGGTCCTCTGAGACTACTAAGTATTCAAATTAACCATTTCTAAATTAACCCCTGGGATTAAAATTAATGGCCTGTTAATTTTAACTCCAGGGGTTAATTTAGAATACTTAGTAGTCAGACAACCTGGATGACTGCTGCTCCACTGGATGACCATTAAAATAAACCCCTGTATGTATCATTGCAAGAGTCATGTCATTGCATTGAAGGTCAAGGTAACTTGTAGAGGTTAAAAGTCAAATGGAGTTCCATGCCATAACTTTTGAACCACTGAGCATAAACTGATGAAACCATACATGTGTGTATCATCACAGGACAATGTATCATGAGCAAGAATCAGATTCGTGCACTGAAGGTCAGTGCCACAAATATTAGGAGGGGTCAGTGATGTCATTCAGGCATAGTTCTTGCTTCATCCATTTATCATTTTTGTATGTGCTGAATTTTTTATTCTAATTTTATTTTATAGAATCAAGAAGTCATTGGGTGATAGAATTAAAGTTCAGGTTGAGGGAGAAACTGCAAATGGGTTGAACTGCCGTGTTTGGGTACAAGTATTGGATCGTTATGATGGTTCTTACATTGCAAGGTAAGTTCTAGTTCTATGATAGATAATGGCAAATGAACTAGAAATAGGCATCACATTGTTATTCCAAACTGAATCATTACTTAAGATTACTTTTGACAAGTAAAACATTGCTAAAGAACAAGTAAAACATTAAGGTTTTAACTTCTGTGATTGCCTGATTATCCATTACAGGTACCGTACTTATCAGACATGCTACAAGACATCTATCCATGTTTTATATAATTATAGACATATAGCACAGTCACCATACAAAATTAATGGTAAGGTATAAGCCCTGAATCATTTTTTTGTTATTTGGGCCATATGTAGGAAAATGGAAAAGACATTTAGAATTATTGGCCTTCTCAAAAAATTTTATGAGGGACAGTACAAAAGTAATGCCTCTTATTAGGGATGTGCCGGATATCCAGTTGCTATTCGGTATCTGGCACTATCTTGCACTTTTTCAACTATCCGGTATCCTGCTGGATATCCAGTATTTACTTAAGTATTTAATTTTTTATTGACAATAATTTTGCTTTCTACTTGTTAGTTGAAAAAAATAGTTCTTGAAGTTTGTAAACAATATGAGCATCATTTGTTGACCAAAGAGCTATTAGTAACAAATGTGAGTGTGACATATACTAAATTATTATGCAGGTAGTAAGGAAAAGTTTAAACATAAATCAAAAAGATTAATTTTATTAACTCACTTCCATTTATACTTGAAAAATAAATTCAGCCAAAGAGCTAATAGTAACAAAATGTGATATTACTAGATGATCACACAAGTAGTTAGAAAAGAAAAACAATTGTTCAAATCAAAATGAAGACTCTTCGTTATAAGCCATCGCTACTTTCCATTTAAACTCAACAAAATTCATGAAACTTCATTTATTCTTGCTCTGTGTATTTGAGATTTTTCATTATGAAAAGAAGCCTTTCAGCATTTGATGGCAGCAGTCGATTCCTATTGTCTGCATAGACTCGCCCAGCTGCACTAAATAACCTTTCAGAGGCTACAGAACTGGGAGGTGCACAGAGGTATTTCAGGACCATTGGTTTTAATGAGGCCATATGGGGCAAGTTCATACACCACCAGTCCAGTGGATTGTCTGTTTGATTTATTGCAGGCATAAAGATATTTTTCTAATTCTGAAGCATAGAAACTTTTTCTGGATTTTATTATTTTAGGACTTGTAAAGTACTCTCCTATGGAGAGGCTGACATCCATGGTCTCATCGGCGCTACTGCTACTGTCTCCCTCATCATATGCTTGCTTTTGTTTGTATTGGTCAAAACAAGCCCAGATATCCTCATGCGTTTATTGGGCAAGACTCTTTTCTCCATCAGTCGAAGTTTTATCATCAGAAACACTGATGCTTGGCTCCTCTGGTATATCTTTCATTTCAAGCTCTACTAAATCATCAATCAGTTGTTGCTTCACAGTTTGTGGATCTTTCAAAAAATGATCTTTGTACCTAGGATCCAAAAGAGTTGCAATTGTGAACCATTTTTCACTAAGCTGGACTCCTGAATTAGATAAGAAATGATTTTCTAGAGCTTTTTTCAGCTGTTCCTTCAAGGTTTGTACACCAGCATCTTTCCGTCTCTTGGAGAGGTACGAGTGCATTGTTGCCAGATCAGTCCTGCTATTTCTCTGGGAATAACAAGGCAAAAATTCTGGATGTTTCTGAAATTTCCAGATTAGTTACTATTTAAAGCTAATATGTATTTCGCAATGTGAAGCTATTTTAATGTAACAGTGTTCAATCGTTAATTGCGAATACGTAAAAATTATTATGAACAAGTTAGTACTAAGCAATCAGATATTTGTTAATAATAATTTTTATCATAAAAGATTATCGTAAGTTATGGTATTAAAACGCACATACACACATACAGCTTATAACACAGTGTGAGCGCACATGTGGTACCTTCCTAGCAGCCGTACAATGACTAAAAGGAAGAATAATACAGTTTTAGTTGGATCTGTTTTGCACTGACAGATGTTTTGCTCTATTATTGAACAATGCTACTGCTGGCTAGTTTACTTACCTATTAGCCATACGAAAGAATATATAGTATATGCTTGTTTCAAATTGAGTCATATTAAAAATTATTTACCAGATATCTGGTATCTGGCTATCCAGTAAAATTACTATCCGGCACATCCCTACCTCTTATTGTATTTACAAACTGAAAAATAGAGGCATTACTTTCATACTGACCCTCATATTATAATGATGTTAAGAAAGAAGTTTAAGTATTGGCATTAGAGGCCTGTTTTTAAAATATCAAAGGCTAGAGTGAATTACTGTAAACTGCCCATTATTAATTATGTCCTGAACCAAAAAATTTTGAGGGGCTATAAATTAATGAAACTTCACACAAATAAGGATCATCACAAGATGATGTATCATGAGCAAGACTTGGGTTCTTGTATCAAAGGTCAAGATCACAAATGAAGGCCACACAGATACACACTGTATTGCAAACAAGAATTAGGATATTGCATCAAAGTTCAAGGTCAAAAGTCAAATGGAAGTCTGCACCATAACTTTTGAATCATTCACCACACACATATATGGATGATCATTAAAAGATGTTACAATCAGGAATCAGGTCACTGGATCAAAAAGCAAGGTCACAACTTCACAAGTAGAAGTGAAAGGTCAAATGAATGTCCATGCCATAACTTTTGATCCATTCAACATAAATTGATGAAACTTCATAAAACTTAGCTGAGAAATTGGATTTATGGCAAATATTCCAGAAAAATCTTGTGATAAAGCGATTTTAATGAATGTAAGCCAATTGCAGGAGGTTTGGACAAGCTTCTCAAAAAATCAATAAAACAGGAGTTGCTAAAAGATGGCATACAAACCATAAAATTACCTAGTACTAGCATACTAAAATTTCATGGTTCTATGTACCGTATTTGCCAAGATATGAAGGATTTAAAAGGTCTTTTTTTTTTTGCCAACCCAACAGTGCAGTAGTAGTGTAAATGGAGAATTTCCAGTGGCATAAAGAAATGTTCAATAAATCTGTAATTTTCATTATTTTTCTTTGAAATCTGCTCACTGTATAGGAAATTTACTTATTTGTGGAGTGTGAAAAAAAATATTGAAATCTGATCATAACTTTGGATTTTACAGCCAAAGTTCGAGGTCTCCCTTTTTTTTTTTTTGCCCACCCGATATATATATATATATATATATATATATATATATATATATATATATATATTTAACTGCAATGACCACGCAGTATATTAATGTATAGAAACGACATAAGTATAGAGGAGTGTTCTGCACACGAGGAAGAGAAATAACGAACAAATGAAAAATGAGGTGACTGCCCGGGAATCAAACCCAGGACCTTCCGATTGCCCATAGTGTAGTGGTAGCATGTCTGACCGGCAATCGGAAGGTCCTGGGTTCGATTCCCGGGCGGTCACCTCATTTTTCATTTGTTCGTTATTTCTCTTCCTCGTGTGCAGAACACTCCTCTATACTTACGTCGTTTATATATATATATATATATATATATATATATATATATGTGTGTGTGTGTAAATTGTAGGTTTCTGGCTGATATTGGGCTATTTAAATTTATTATTCAGTGATTTAACATTCCGTAGGCCTATCAGTCAAAGGATAATAATAATTTTCCGTTGTTTTTCTCAGAACCAATATATGCTGAGGATTGTAACTGCCCATTAAAAAACATACCCACCTGGGTAGAACTTATTGGATGCCCAAATTCATACCCACAGTTGGAAAATGATTTATCATCTTTTAGTGCTGTGGATATGAATGATGTCCTGAAGACAGCTATTGAAAGATATCACCAACCGAAAGCTCGAAGTTTTTGCAACTATGTTTTCCAGAAAAATGAGGTCTTTCAACATTTTTTTTTTTTTTTTAATTAATGAAAATAATTAAGTATATGGGCTAGTCCTCACCCTTGTGCTAAGTGAGCCACTTTGGTTGCTTAAAAGGTTTTTAAAATTTCATATTGATTATCTTACTGCTTGATTTAAGATTAAAGTATCAAAAACAGTGAATGTCTAACCCTGTAGTTCAAAATTTGGATACTATATGACAAAATCTGAAAAAAAATATTTAGGTTAGACCTACAAGGAGGAGATTGGGGGAGATTGAGATTGTAGACACCACTTGACCAGGGAAGTACTCCAGCTGGAGGGGATGTCAGGCAGAAGACAGGGAGTGCTGGAACTTCCATTTCTTCTGTCACTGTCCTCTTTAGCTGATCTTTTTGTGTCTCATCTACTCTGTGAGCAGTCCAGCATGCTCTCAAACACACACACTTTTCTCTCTGTTCTTCACTGCACATGCATGCGCGGGTCATTCTCTGTCAGATCAACCAAAAAAAATTGAAATTAACACCCTCATCTCTCATATTTTGCTGAAATTTGGTTTATAGAGAGTTTGTGAGCCCTGAATCCATTTCTGAAATTATAAGGTCAATCCGACCAACGGTTCAAGAGATATGACCTCGGGTAATTTGAGGTCACTCGCGAGGTTACTAACATTTGGCGAGCCATAACTTGGGTAATAATTGTCATAATTATATAAAAGTGTATATATTTAGAATCAGAAAACGACAAGGAATCCAAATATGCAAGTTTTAGAACTCTAGGTTGAAAAATAAAGAAGTTACACTGTAACCAAAATTTGAGGTCACGATTTGACCTCTGGGGTATCAAATGAGAATTTTTTTTTTAAATGTAAAAAATGAAGGCATAGGCATTGGCTATTAGAATCAGCAAAAAAAAGTTTGTTTATGTTAGTATTTTTCATGTAACTAACATATAAGTGAACACCATATTCATAAGTTGTGCGTCAATTCTACCTATTTTTTCACACTTAAGCTCATAATTTGACCTATAGAAATTAAAATTACATTTTTTATAGATATAAAAAACAAAGTCAGAGTTCTTGACTAATAGAAACAATCATAAAAAGTTTGTTTATGTTGGTACTTTTCATGTAACTAACTTATAAGTGAACATATTTATAAATTGCTTGTCATTTCAAGGAATTTTTATATCTTAGCTATCAATTTGACCTCAAGCTCCAAGAATTTAATAAAAATTGTATTTCACTGCTAATCTACACTGGCAATAATAGTTATAATAGTGAAAGGGGAAGACTAAGCTCACATGTAGCCTAAACAAACCTGTTGAAACATGTGCAGAATCAACACAGATAGTTGCAAAATTCCTTGTCTACAGGTTAGTACAGTTCCAGCCAGCACTGTGGGTGGCTGGTGGGTATGGTGTTTTAATGAGCCTCAGAGACTATCAAGGCCTAAAATATTAAGTGTGTATAGCTATATATTTTCTAAAAAATATATATTACCTAATTGTAAATCCTATATCTTTACAGATCAAAATACAATGGTTCGGCACTTGAAATACTGCCAGGACCCTATTCAAAAACACAAGAAACGCATAACAATCAATCTTAGAAAAGTGACTGATGTACTTGTTGAAAAATGTGCTGGAAGAGTGAAAAAGACTCATTGTTGTGTGTGAACTGCTGGACACTGATAATGAAAAACCCCACTATACTTAGTACCACTGAAAACAACGAGTCTGAGCAGGATTCAAATGAATCATCTACTATCAGTGGCTTGAGTAACATCTCTTCAATTCAAGATCTGGACAATGACAGTGATTGCTTGATAAAGGAAAATCCTTCAACTTCAGTTGAACCAGTTCTAGCATTTCTGGACCAAACACCAGTTAAAAAAAGTAAGTAATAAATTAATATAATAACTTATACTTTACTACAAGGTCTGTTTGATCTACTATATAGCCAATTATATAGCATTTAAGGTACTATAATTAATATTTAATTACTAATATTCAGGTGTGTGAAACCTTTTTTCTGTTCTTTTCAGAAGGGCTGTCATTAAGCCAGAAAAAGCGCAAGGCTCGTGGTAAGATATCATCTGCTCAGAAACACCTGAAGGAGAGGCTAGAACTCAGTTATGGTGTTCAAATTACCAAGGAGGTAAGTGATACTTCAAAACCTGAAACTAAATCTGAAAAACATCTAGACAAATTAATGAATGAATTGAAACAGTCATTCCTGGAGAGCAAATGTCACCATCACAAACTACAAATATTGACACTCTCACCATACACAATTGAAAAAACAGCTAGTTTCTTTCAAACTACAACATACATGGTGAAAAGAAGCCGTTCACTTAAATCAGAACATGGAATCCTTCCGAAGATTCCACTAATAAGCAAAGGAAAAGTGATATCTGAAGAACACAAAGATATAGTTAGAAGATTCTATGAGTCAGAAGAGGTTAGTCGTATGTGTCCTGGCCAAAAGGATTGCGTGAAAGTTATCAGTGCTGAAGGTGCAATGAAGGTGCAAGAACGATTGGTCCTCAGGAATTTAAGAGAGATGTTTGAACTATATAAAAATGATGAAAAGAATCCCAAAATAGGATTTTCCACATTTGCAAAATTACGGCCATCATATTGTGTGCTTGCCGGTAGTGGTGGGACTCATTCTGTCTGTGTCTGCACATACCATCAAAATCCAAAATTGCAGCTGGCTGCATTGGGAGAAAGAGGTCTTTCATACAAGGATCTTATGGATTACAGTGTCTGCAGTACAGAAAGAGAGACTTGCATGATGCAACTTTGCAATGATTGCCCAAGAGAAGAGGGTGTCCTGGATTTTCTTGAGTTACTTGACAGTGTGAAATCAGCTCCAAATGAAATATCTTACAAGCAATGGGTGACTGTTGACCGTTGTACAATGGTTGATAAGGTGGCCACTTCATGAATACTTATCATCCCTAAGCATGAAAATATCCCGCATGGTTCATCATCACTTTGTTGCTCAGCAACAATCACAGTACTTCAAGCAGTTGAAAGAAACACTACCACCTCAGAGCGAGGTAGTTATAGTAGGTGATTTCTCTGAGAATTATTCTTTCATTGTCCAGGATGCTGTCTAAGGGTTTCACTGGGACAATTCACAGTGTACAGTTCACCCTTTTGTCATCTATTATAGATCATCTGCAGACCAGGAACTTAGCCAGTTTAGTGTCTGTTTCTTATCTGCATCATAAAACACAACACTATAATGGTTTACTCATTCATATTGAAGCTTATGACATATGTTAAATTCAGATGCCCACAATTGAAGAAGGTGCACTATTTCTCAGATGGATGTGCTGGCCAATATAAGAACAGATACAACTTCACAAATCTCTGTTACCATGAAGAGGATTTTGGTCTGTCTTGTGAATGGCACTTCTTTGCTACATCCCATGGCAAAAATGCATGTGATGGGATTGGAGGAACAGTGAAAAGAGCTACTGCTCGTGCCAGTTTGCAGAGAACTACAGAGAGGCAAATTCTTACACCAGAACACATGTTTCAGTTTTGTGAAGAAAACTTGAGCAAGAAGATAAATTTTTTCTTTGTAACTACAGCTGATTTGAAAGATGCAGAAGAACGGTTGGAACATCGATTCAAGGATAGTAGGGCTATTCCTGGAACTCAGAAATATCATAGATTTGTTCCCCTAAACAAGGAAGAACTGATGGTGTATCCCATTTCAAGTGGCATTGGAGAAAAGAAAAGAATAAGGAAAAGTCATTTTACTAATGAACCTGCAATGCTTGGTAACCTAAAATGTGTCAACCAGGAGAGTATGTTGGCTGCATTTATGACATGCAAGTTTGGTATGGAATTGTGGAGGAATATTGTGAAGAGTTTGATGATTTCACTGTGAACTTTCTACATCCCTCTGGGTCATCAGGATCAAGTGCATATTATTATCCATCAAACAAGGATTCATGTGCAGTGCCAGGACATCATATATTAACTGTAATGAGTTGTCCTACCCTAAGAGGAGGCAGCAGAATTCAATACATTTTTCCACAAAAAGAAATTGATGAGAGCATCGAGCATGCCAAAAATGTATTAGGCTAGCACATGAATCCTCTAAGTAGGTCTTCCCCTTTCACTATTATAACTATTATTGCCAGTGTAGATTAGCAGTGAAATACAATTTTACATTTTTTGCCTTTGTTTTTATATCTATAAAAAAATGTAATTTTAATTTCTATAGGTCAAATTATGAGCTTAAGTGTGAAAAAATAGGTAGAATTGACGCACAACTTATGAATATGGTGTTCACTTATATGTTAGTTACATGAAAAATACTAACATAAACAAACTTTTTTTGCTGATTCTAATAGCCAATGCCTATGCCTTCATTTTTTACATTTAAAAAAAAATTCTCATTTGATACCCCAGAGGTCAAATCGTGACCTCAAATTTTGGTTACAGTGTAACCTTTTTATTTTTCAACCTAGAGTTCTAAAATTTGCATATTTGGATTCCTTGTCGTTTTCTGATTCTAAATATATATACTTTTATATAATTGTGACCATTATTACCCAAGTTATGGGTCGCCAAATGTTAGTGACCTCGCAAGTGACCTCAAATTTCCCGAGGTCATATCTCTTGAACCGTTGGTCGGATTGACCTTATAATTTCAGAAATGGATTCAGGGCCCACAAACTCCCTATAAACCAAATTTCAGCAAAATCTGAGAGATGAGGGTGTTAGGCACTGGTTGATCTGACAGAGAATGACATGCATTTTACACTACACAATCTTCAAAATATAGCTATAGAAAAAATAAATAAAATGGTATCGTGGGCATCAGAGACCTTGATTTTGGCTCTCTTCTCCTTATATAGGGGGGTGGGGGGCGTTTTTGTGGGCGCTCGCCCTTGCCTCCTTCCTATATGAAAAACAAATGTGTTAAACCTGAATACACATTTTTACAAGTTAGGCTTATAAAGTTGATTAAATACTTATCCAGGTTTATCGACGTTGTTATGGAGAACATGTTGGTTTTTCGATGTTTATGGACAACATCCTACATTCGCTGGCTCGCAAAGTTAAATTGCCCGATTTTGAACTCATCGTTAATCTTGGTGACTGGCCACTCGCAGAGAGAAAGGTATCTTTGGTTTTTGTCCTTTTATTTTAGTTTTGAAATTTGATAGGAAGGTTTATTAGTGCGAACACTGATGTGACACATTTGTTTTGCGTCATAGTTCACTTTAAAAAGGAAAGCATTTAAGAAGTATGATTAATGTAAAACGGACTGATTGTGTGATAAGTAAGAATGTTAGGAAAGGTGTGGAATAGAGAAGGCATTAGAAATGAGAGTGAAGGTTAATATGCTACGTTGGTATGGTCATGTGGGGAGAATGAATAATGATAGAATTGTGAAAATGTGAAAAATGCGAGTATGTAGATGTGAAAACAAGGAATACCTCTCAAAAGGTATTTTAGCAAATGTGTGAATAGATGTGGAGTTGATATATGAATGTTGCAGTAGTTACTGAGAAAGAGATGAATGGAAGCGATTGTAAGAAGTGTGTAAATGGAGATCTTAGTCTCATTCAGTGTTCCACAAGGGGTTAGTTCCCCAACGTTTCCATGGAAGATAATACTGGATTCCTGAGGTTGGGGTGGCACGATTTGGCTGGTGGTGATCCTTGTGTATCTTTGCGTGTGTAATTAATTCATGTATCTCCACTCATGTTCAAGCATCATGCCCATCCCATAGAAAGTGAAATTTTCTTTCAGGAAATGTATGATGGAAAGTCTATTAATTTTGGGTCATATTTTCTTGCAGTTGTTCATTAGAACTTAGTCCAATAATAGTTGTTGTTTTTTGTGGATGGTATTTATTTTATATACATTACATTAATTATTTGGCTTCAATTTCAATCTTGTAGGTGAAGCCAGTTCTTCCCATATTTTCTTGGTGCGGATCTGAATCCACGGCGGACATTGTGATGCCGACGTACGATATCACAGAATCCACTTTGGAAATGATGGGAAGGTAATTAAGATCTAAGTTGGCTTGAAAGTTGGATTCTGATTCCTGCTGTCATATGTGGAATTGTGTTGGAGACGTTTTTAAAAGTTACTGAAATTACAGGCTAACAAAGGCCCAAAGACACTTCATGTTAGTTCAAGAAAGAAAAGTTAGGAGACAGAGATAGAGACTGAAAATAGAGAATTAAAAATTAGCGTACGTGCTTACACTTTCCAACATGTAAAACTCATGCAGAAACAGTATTGGTAGTAACTGATAGTGATGCAATCTGACATCCTGGGACCAGTCCGGACCTGTCCAGAATCCAAATATGCATATTTTACACAGTTAAGCCACAAGTTGTACGAGAAACGTGTTATTTGAGCATTATTCGTTTAAATTGTTAAAGCAAATCTGTAGTTTGGTTAAAATTTACACTACATACTCGCAAAAACTGAAAAATAGTGGTTTGGACCAGACCAGTTGAGTCATTAGTAACTAGTACTGCAGTATATGACAGACATCCACTGCTGAGAGAAGAAAGTTGTGAATGAAGTTGTAAGAAAGTAGGAAAGATAAAAGGAAAAGACTAGCTTTAGGTTTTTTCACACCATGCAATACATTCGTATCATGTACCGTCATTCATTATAAGTAGTGTAAAATAAAGGAGAGTATGAAACGCTGTTTCCTTAATATAATCTCCACCATATATTGTTTTTAAAGATTTTTTAAAATTTATTAAGTAAAAGACAATGAAAGACACCATTTCACTGTTAAAAGGTTAAAGGACGAGACCATCTACCATTAATGCCACCACGCTCCTTGATGTTAAATTTAATTGGGAATGATTGAGGTATCTCGTATCGTGTTCAAAGTTTTAAATTTTTTGTAGGATCTATTTTAAATGGATGTACTCGACACATCTCACAACAATCAACTATTTCATAAGTTGTTTGTACCATTTTTTTCCAAATTTTTTGTGTATTTTGAATTCTTGTCACGAACGCAATATGTAACTCAAAAGAGTGTGATTTACATTGTTAAAGCCATTTAGTTTTTTAAAACGTTGATTTAGTTCGTCTCTCAGACGTCGCGTTTCGAGCGAATACCAATCTAAAACTCGAAACAAATCAGCGCTTAAATACCAAAGCCCCCTCCCCGCGGGCGGTCTTTCTGGGGTGGATCGCCCGCGGGCTCCTGCCTCCATGTGGCGAGGGGGGTCAGCCGCGGCTGGGGGCCCTGCCGGGTCCCCGCCCGGTTGCGAAGTGGACTTTTAGCATACCCTGCTTTCCTACAGCCCCCTCTTTCCTGTCTTCCCCTCTTTACCCTCTTCCTTGCCCCCTCTGTTTTTTCTGCTTTCTCTGTTCACTTCGCGCGCCCCGTGGGCTGCCGGGGCTGGTCGCTGGGGGTCTCGCCCCCATGGCCGGGGCCGGACTAAGTTGGCTGGTAGGGCGCCCAGGCCTGGGACCCTGGGGGCCTTGGTCTTTGCTGCCGGCGGGGGAGAACTCTCGACGCTGCAAGGGCCCCTTTTGAAACGGGGGTACCTGCATGGGACGAGGCACCCACCCCCCGCCGGCGTGCGCTTGGTCCCCTTGGGCCCCGGGTAATCGGTTCCCCGCGGCCCCGGGCGCGAAACTACAATAAAAATTTTCTATGGAAACACTTACAACTCTAATGGACCTCGTTGACGACCCGGCTTGCGCATCTGACCTCCCTCTGACTACCTCTTTGGACCGTGGGTCTGGTAAGGGCAGTCGGCAGCCCTCGCCCACCCCGTCTGCTCTTCTTGCCGACGCCTCCTCTCCCTCTCTTCCCCACGCCTCCTCTCCCTCTCTTCCCCAGGCTCGTGGCGCCGCTGCCCGACCCCCGCCAGTAGCGGGTGGACCTGCAGTGGACCCCCCGACCCCTGGATCCCCCCATATTCCACGTCCCGATAGGGACCCACCTGCTTTTTCGCCCTCAGGTGGGAGGCCCGCGGCCCCGGTCGCCTCCCACTCCGGTCAGGCCTCATCGCCCCCGGCCCCCTCGGCCCCTGGGGGACGTGGGACCCGACGTCGCCGTCCGCCTTTCTCGTCTTCTCGCCCCCTCGAAGTTCCGGTGGTGTTTGGCCAGACGGCTTCACTCGGCCTTAGGACGATGGACAAGTTCCTCGTCCTCCGCCCCTCCTCCTCCAAGCCCCTCCCCACTAACCACGAACGTCTCTTTCGAGCGATCCATGGGAAGACGGGGACGGCGCGTTTTGACCTTCGGCCTCAGAGGGATGGCTCCATTTTGATAAGGTCGCGTTCCTCTGCCGAAACCTCCTCTCTGCTCGCTATCCCCGATGTCCTGGGCTGCGGGATCACGGTGACTCCCCACCCCCGCCTCAATCAGTGCCAGGGCACAATTTACGCTGCTCGTCTTCTACCCATCCCGGTGGAAGACCTCCAGATTGACCTCGCCTCCCAGGGTGTTGTGAGGGTGTACCGCTTTCCCGACAGATCGCGGTCCCCAACTGCCCCTTCTCCTCGCCTGCTCCTCACTTTCGACTCACTGGTGCCCCCCGTTTCGGTATTCTGGGGCTTTGGTGAGAGACGAGCGTGCGAATTCTCAGTACGACCATACGTGCCAGATCCTACGCGCTGTTTTCAGTGTAATAGGTTTGGCCACGTGAGCAGCTCCTGCCGTCAGCCGGCCCCGTTGTGTGTCCGCTGCGGCGGCCCTCCCCACCCCTTGCCCTGTACTGCTCCGCCTTCCTGCACCAACTGCCATGGACCACACCCTGCTTCATCCCGCTCTTGCCCGTCCTTCCTCTTTGAAAGGGAGGTTCGGGCCCTCTGTTCATCAGAGTTTCTCAGCGCTCGGGAGGCGCGGGAGCGGTTGCGTGGCGGCGAGGCCCGGCGTGGTGCCTCGTACGCCGAGGCTCTCCGTTCCCGGACCCCGTCCTCACCGGCGGTTCCCAACGCGCCTCCACCCACCGTGTCCGCTACTCCCAGTCCATCCTCTGCCGCCCAGCGGACTCCTACCGCGGCTCCCCGTACCACCAGCGCGTCCCCACGTGCTCCCTCCGCGAACGCCGATGCTTCGTCGGCAACCCCCCCTGCCCCTTCTACGCCCTCTCCACCGGCGCCTTCGGCCACCCCCATTCCGGATCGTGACCCGCCGTCACCCACGCGGGCCGCACGACGGAGGGATAGGGGCCGCAAGCGCCGCGCCAGTGGTGACCCCGAAAGGTTCGACGCCATAAGCCTCGCATCACCTTCCTCTCCTAAACACAAACGCCCCTTCGCCCTACCGCCCCGGTGTCCTCACCGTCCCCACTGCGCAACCGTTATGCACGCTCCCCCCTGGGGTCCCCGTCGGCCCTCGTGGTGGAGGCTGAGATACACCCCTCTCCGGCCCGGTCGATGGACCCACTGGAGGGGGAACTCGCCCGCCTGGTCGGCGTGGGTGGGACGTGCACGCCCCCGCGTTTGACCCGCCCCATCTCTCTCCTCGACCTGCCAATGCCTCTGGGTGAGGTATTATTTTCCACTCCCCCTCGTAGTCCTGCCTCCCCCGCACCTCCGGTGAAGGGAGGGCATTCTGGATACCTCTCACATCCCCTTCTCTGCATCGCTCTCCCCCGGACGTCCGGGAGACTCCTCCTCTGGAGGACTTGCCGGCGTCTGGTTCCACATCGCCCCCTCGTCGGGGGGACCCTCGCCTTCGCCCTCGTTCGGCGTCCCTCACTGAACTCCGGGGCTTTCCGATTCCCTCTTTAATCTCGGGCCGCCCGATCGGCCCACCCACCCCATAATCATCCTTTACGCTGACCTTCCTACCCCTCCCTATACCTCGCTCCTGCAGTGGAACATCCGCGGGCTCCTGGTAGGCCTCGAGAGTCTCTCCTCTCTCCTGGCCTCCAGGTGTCCGGCGTGTTTCTGCCTTCAGGAGACGATTCTGGGATCCCGTTCCCTCCCTCGAGTGTCCGGTTACTGCGGGCTCCCTTCCCCGCCTCTCGATGGGGCGGGGAGGGGGGGCCGCGGTCTTCGTGCACCGCTCCGTCCCTTTCCGCCCCCTCCCGCTCCGTACAGTCCTGCAAGCTGTGGCCGTGCGCCTTTTCTTGGGCGCCAGCTCACGGTCTGCTCTCTTTACCTCTCCCCTAACATACGCCCTCCACCCGATTCTCTCCGTGACCTAATTCTCCAGCTTCCCCGCCCTTTTCTGATTCTCGGGGACTTCAACAGTCGGGACCCGGCCTGGGGGACGTTTGCTCCACCTTTCTCTCCGGGACCCTTCTCTCCCTTATGGACGAGCTCGAGTTCACCTTTCTGAACGATGGCTCCCCAACCTGCCTTCACTCGGCCCATGACAGTTTCACCTGTATCGACCTTTCCCTGGTTTCCCTCGAAATCGTGACGGAGTTCACCTGGGAGGTCCTGCCGGATTCTTCCGGCAGTGACCATTTCCCAGTGTGTCTTACCCCGACCCGTCTCCTCCCCCCCACCTCTGTCCGCCCGCGCTGGCTGTTCGCCCGAGCAGACTGGGCCTCATACGCGAGGGGCACGGCGATCTCGCCATCAATTCCTGCCTTTCCCTCCGTCAATGAGGCCCTCGCCTTCCTCGAGAGTAAGATCCTCTCGGCTGCCGCCAGTTGCATCCCCCGTACCTCTGGCTCCCCCAGACCGCGAAGCGTCCCATGGTGGACCCCAGAGTGCTCCCATGCCGTTCAGGAGCGGCGCCGTGCCGGCCGCCGCTTCTACCGGACCCGCCAGCTGGAGCACAAGATAGAATTTCAGCGCCTGAAGGCAGTGGCCCGTCGGGTCCTGAAACTGGCCCGGCGTACCTCCTGGCGGAGTTACGTGTCCGGGATCTCCTCCTCGACTGCCCCCTTGACTGTTTGGCGCAAGGTGCGTAGCTTTGAGGGGACCCGTGTCCCCCCTCGACCCCCGGTGCTTCGGGTCGGGGACGACGAGTTCGTGTCCGATCCGGAGGCCGTCGCGAACGCACTCGCGGCGCACTTTGCAGCCATCTCCAGTTCCGATTCCCCCCACTCCCGCCGCGACCCACCGGAATTTCCGCCTCATAGGAATGACCCCTATAATCACCTCTTCCACATGACAGAGCTTCGGGAGGCCCTCCGCCCCCGACGCTCCTCCGCCCCCGGCCCCGATAATATCCCCTATGACCTTTTACGGCATCTCCACCCCTCTGCTCTCAGCTTTCTACTGGACCTCTATAACCGGATTTGGTTGGAGGGTTCATTTCCGGACCGATGGCGTGAGTCCATCGTCGTCCCCATCCCGAAGCCCGATAAAGACCCCTCACTCCCGTCGAACTATCGCCCCATTTCCCTAACATGCTGTGCCTGCAAGGTGATGGAGGCGATGGTCGCCTCGCGGCTGTCCTTTACCTTGGAGGCGAGTGACCAGTACCCTGCTACCCAGGCTGGTTTCCGGCGCTTCCGGTCTACCACCGACCCCCTCCTTCTCCTTAGCCATGACGTGCAGGAGGCTTTCTCCCGGCGTCAATTTGTACTCGCCGTCTTTTTCGACCTCCAGAAGGCCTACGATACTACCCGGCGGAGCGCGGTCTTCGACTGCTTACGCTCCCTGGGTTTCGTAGGCTTTCTCCCTTCCTTTATTTATAACTTCTTGTCCGCCCGTTCTTTCCGCGTCCGCATCGGTTCTGCCCTCTCTGACCGCTTTCCGTTGGAGGAGGGTGTCCCTCAGGGTAGTGTCCTTAGCGTCTTGTGTTTCTCACTCGTGATGAACACAGTCGCTACGGTCCTGCCTACATCCGTTCGTAGCTCCCTCTATGCCGATGACCTGGCTATCTATTGCTCTGGCCGCCTCCCGTCTTTGGCTGAACGTCGGCTCCAGCTAGCCATCAATGCGGTGGTTCGCTGGGCGTCCTCGGTTGGCTATGCTTTCTCACCCTCTAAGTCTTCCAGTATGCTTTTCCGTCCTCGGCGCCTCCGTCTGTCGCATACCTTCGCTCTTACCCTTGCCGGCACTCCTCTTCCCCTCGTCCCATCCGTTAGATTCCTGGGTATGACCCTCGACGGATTTTTCGGTTGGGTTCCCCACCTTAGGCGGTTGCGGCAAACATCTCGCCGCACCCTCTCCCTTTTGGGTCATCTGTCCCACACGACCTGGGGGGCGGACAGGCGTACTCTGCTGCGCCTGTACACCTCCCTGGTGCAATCCCGTGTCGACTACGGCTGTGTGGTCTACAGTTCCGCCTCCTCTCCGGCACTCCGTATGCTGGATCCTCTTCTCCACCGTGGCCTTCGCCTGGCGTCGGGTGCCTTCCGCTCGTCCCCTGTCGCTAGTCTTCAGGTGGACTGTGGACACCCCCCCCTGGCCCTTCGCCGGGGCCTTCTCATGGCGAAGTGTTACCTTCGCATCTGCCGCCTCCCGAAGTCCCTACTCTTCTCCGCGATCTCCAGGCGCTACCCCGGCCTGACACGTGGCATTTCGCTGCCTCTCTGGCCGAGATTTTCTCGTCCCTGGGGATCCCCCCACCCTCTATTCTGCCGTTCTCCTTCGATCTGTCGCCCCCCTGGCGGACCACCCCTATCTGCCGTTGCCAGGCGCTCCGTGGCCTGCGTAAGGAGTCTCTTCCTGCCGTCCTCCGGTCTTCTTTTCTGGCCCATCTTCCCGTCCATTCGGACGACGTTCCCGTCTACACCGACGGCTCGCGCTCCCCTGCAGGTGTCGCGGCCGCCGTCTTCTCTCCGTCATTGTCACCTACCTCCCGGGGTATCCCCCTGCCGGTTCAGGCCTCCATCTTTTCCGCGGAGCTCTTTGCCCTTCTGGAAGCCCTCCGTCTGGTATCGGGTTGTTCGCGGTCCTCCTGTACCATTTTTTCGGACTCGCTGAGCGCCCTTCAGGCGCTCGAGCGCTATGATTCCCCGGACCCCCTCGTACGCCTTATTCAACAGGAGTACCATGTCCTGCACACCATTCACCGGATCCGGGTCACCTTCTGCTGGGTTCCCGCCCATGTTGGTGTTTCCGGTAATGAGGCGGCGGACCGCTTAGCCCGGTCCGCCGCCTCGCTGCCTCCCCTCCCCCGCCCGCTCCCCTTCTCAGACTATGTGCAGGTCTTTCGTTCCTTTTACGATCGCATGTGGCAACAGTCCTGGGACGATGCCACCGGAAATAAACTCTGGTCCATCCGCCCCCGTCTGTCATATTGGGTGTCCTCTTTCCACCGCTCCAGACACAAAGAGGTCGTCCTTGCGCGGCTTCGCATCGGCCATACGCGCCTCACGCACGGCTATCTTATGTTCCGGCAGGAGGCTCCTCGTTGCGCCTCCTGCCAGTCGCCCCTCACCGTCTCTCACATCCTTGTGGAATGCCCCACCCTGTCGTCAGTACGTCGTCGCGCTTTTCCGTTCCTTTCTGATTTCCCCCTCCCCGAACGTTTACGCCTTATGCTCGCTGAGAGCCCTCTCTTCTCGCTTGACCGTCTTTTCCTCTTCCTCTCCCAATCTCGCATCCTAACTGAGCTTTAGGTGGCTTCTCACCTGTAGTCCGCTGTTCTCCCTTTCTAGTGCCTTTTCTCCGTCTCCGTTTCTCTTTCTCGTATTCCGCCTCGCCATGATATCCGCTACCATATAGCGGGAAATGGCGGTAAACGCCCCAATACAAAAAAAAAAAAAAAAAAAAAAAATACCAAAGAAATTTCAGTAATGTTTCAGTCCGATTCTATTTGCCCAAGCATAGCTGAAGTTTGACTTAAAGTCTGAACTACTTTTGTCAAACGGTCATTTGTTATTAAATAGTACTTTGTCCTTTATTAATAAACAGATTAGGTACGTAGACTGTAGCCCTTGAAAAGAGAAAAGCTTTATTGAAACCGTTCAATTTTGAAGCGGCAGCATTATATAAATAATGAAATTAATTAAAGTTACTATCTCTATTTCACCTGGCACCTAGCTTCATCGTACATACGATATACCATATAAACAGATCTTTATATGAAAAGATTTTAACGAAATTTTAACAAAATTCATTAACATATAAATAGGAAATTATTATATAGGACCTGCTATAAATAAATGTACATTATTATTTTGAGTAAAAATTATCTCTCTAGTTATGTAGTATATCGAAAACCAACGTTTTTGTATAATCACAGTAACCTCTTCTTGGTAATTATGTTCCCAACCAAATAAATTTGGAGGGGCCATAGGGCCTACTGGATTGCATTTGTTCGGTCGTCCCTTCGTCATACTTTCCTGTTCGGGCTACGGCTTTTGAACCCCTCAACATAAATTGATGAAACTTCACACACACATGGATCGTTACAAGACGATGTGTCGTGAGCAAGAATAAAGTTCCTAAATCAAAGGTTAAGGTCACAAATAGAAGTCAAAGGTCAAATGGAGCTTCGTCGTGTTCGCTCCATAACTCTTGATTTGTTCAACATAAATTGATAAGACTTCATACACATATGTATCGTCACAAGACGATGTGTCGAGAGCAAGAATCAGCTCCTTGCATCAAAGATTAAGGTCACAAATGTAGGCCGGAACATTGATATAGTTCCGACATGGTTCTCGTTTGTTTTCACTTCTTGCTTATATAATTTTACAAGAAAGGGTTTTTCCCCCCTAGTATAATTAAATGTAATCAGGCTGTGGGTCTATAGAATAATGTTTGTGGTTGTTTATCTTCCTTCTTAACGGCAAGAGTCATGTGACGTAGAGGACGTACAGCTTTACGTGGAATCCGAACCATGGGCTGCTACATCTGTAGAAGTTAAATATTTGAAAATATCAGCATCATTTATTTAAGACTATACATACTCTTCATCAAGCCTCAAGACGAATTTTTGGAAGTAACATCTATATCATTCGATTGAACCGTATATTAATTTACACTTAAACCTAATATTTTCTGATTTTTTTTTATAGAAAATAACTAAATTTGTTCACCACTTAATTACTTCGATAATTTTCTCAGGGTGACATTGGATGTGTTGTCAGTGCAGTCAAACAATAATATTCCATGGTCAAAGAAGCGTCCTGTGGCCTTCTGGCGTGGCAGAGATTCGCGGAGGGAGAGGCTCGATTTGATATCTATTGGCAGAAAACATCCGGAGCTGTTCAATGTTTCGCTCACCAACTTTTTCTTCTTCAAAGACGAACAGGAAAAATACGGACCCAAAGATAAATACGAGTCATTCTTCAGGTTCTTCGATGTAAGTTAGAAGCGAAAGCTTCACGTTTGGTTTATATGGGTCTAGCAATATACTGTAGTTAAGGGATATTATAATTGTATGTTCTAAATAGAATTTTAGTGATACCGTAGGACTTTTTGAATTATTGTATTTGAAAATAAACGTCTGGGTATTAATAAGATAAAGAAACCTTGATTACAGTACAAATATCAAATCAACATCGATGGGACTGTGGCTGCCTATCGTTTCCCTTACCTTCTGGGTGGATCGGGAGTTATATTGAAGCAAGATTCGCCTTATTACGAGTACTTTTACAAGAAGTTGGAACCCTACGTTCATTATATTCCTTTCAAAAAGGATTTGTCAGACCTTGTAGAAAAGGTAAGGGTTTTTTTAGGGACTTTTATGCATGGTCCTCGCGGGAAATTGCTTCCCATATACGAGTTTCTTGGAAGAAGTGGCTAAACGGCAAAAGTAAAAAACGCAGTTATGGCACTCAAATTTGGTATAACTTCAACTGCGTTTCCTGTCGTCTTTTACTCTGGTCGCTTAGCCGCTTCTTCCTAGGAGGAGGGTCTCGTATGATGAGGTACACATATGTGAACTCTGAAAACCCATTCATTCACCACCGAAAACGAGTTATCATTCCATTATTAAAGGTTAATACCGTTATTGTTAGGAGATATCATGAGACCAAGAACGGCCATTTACTTAGCTTTTCATTAAACCACTTCCATTTCTTTTAAATTTTCTTGTGCTACTCTTTTGCAACATATATAAGTTATGTTTTAGGATTCTGCCCAGACCTACCAATCACTTTGCTTTTCAGTATCGAAACACTTTATATATTTTGTATTTCTAGAAAAGTTATAATTGCTAGGATGATGCGGAAATTAGATTCAAACACGTCTTTTGAGTATTTTTTATTCTTAAAGTTGATATTGTTTCATAGCTCCACTGGGCCATTGACCACGACAAAGAAACACAAACTATATCAAAGAATGGAAGGAAATTTGTGCAAGAGAACCTCCTTCCCAAGGATGTATACTGTTACCACGCTTTACTCTTCCAAGTAAGATCTTTCGATTTGTTTATGAGGTCCTTCCGCAGTACATAAGATACTCAGGGTTCCCACAGACATGGAAAAGTCCTGAAATTTTGTCGGTGGCACAATTTTCATAGCGCTACGTTAGTTTTCTAGTTTGCTGAGATGTCTAAGTCTGGGTGGGTCGGGTGGCTGTAAGGTTAGGAGGAGGCCACTTCAAAAAATGATTATCTGTATTCTTACCGTTTCTGGATAATTCCTTAGATACTCTTACCTTTCCTATCGTGTTGATAAGCATCATTACTATTATAGCTTTTGACACACTATGCTGATACAACTTTTGGCCTTTGTAAGTGGCAAAGAATTAAGTTCTGGAAAAGTCCTGCAAAATGAATTCCAGATTTGTGTGGGAGCCCTGTATATCATGGTGATGCCATAAGGACATGCGTAGTAATAGAATTTAATGAAATGAGTTTAATCGTGGTCTTTGTTTCCGTTAGTGCAAATTACCATGCCTGATCTAATCAGTCATTTAAAAGTAGAGTTGACAAAGGACAGGTTTAAGCCCTTAGGCATAGGTGAAGGATTAATACAGGTGTTAAAGTTACGGACTTATACGTATTTGATCGACGAGACATAATATCGACACACTAAAAACTAACAACTTCGTGTAACCCAAAATAACTTGTCGATTTTATGTCAGGTCGATCTGGTGTTGTTAGTCCGAAAGTTAAAAAAAAACCCTCTAAATTTAAGGAATGGAGTAAAAGACTCGTCTCCGAAGTGAAGGTCAGAGAAGAGATGGAACACGTGCCCAACAAGGAGAACGAAAAGAGGTTCGGAGACTGTAGATGCCACAGGAAGAATAAACACGATGAACTATAGACAAATTTCATGAGGAAACAACATAAAAATTAACTTTAGTCCACTGGGAGTCTCTTAAAAAGAACTAGTGGAGCTGCTTCAGTGTTTGTGAAAAGGCCTATAATTGCAGAAATGAAGGTGAAAAATTATCTCCTTTTTCTCAAGTTTAGATCGCGCTGCAAGGTTAGGGATTGAGATGTAGTTAGGTCGGCCGCACACAAGATCGTCTTGCGACTCACGAGTGACGACTTGAGTCGTCACGACCCAAGTCGTCATTCGTGAGTCGCAAGACGATCCTGTGTGCGACCGGCCTTAGTGTTTCTCAAGGGACGAAATTTTTGAGATTTGGGTAAATGCATGTACATATAAGGTCTAATTAAGCATTTATATAGTGGTGTTTGGGTAGCATGGCTGGTAAGAGTTTGTTTTTTAATATGAGGGGTCCCGCGTCTTAAGGTACCTACGCGCCAAAATTAAAATTCGCCAGAAATCGCCTCCAAAGTTCAGCAATATTCTCGCAGTAGTATCTCTGTTATTAATTGAGCTAGAACGTTCATTTTTGGCTAAATTAGAGTTCTAAGTATGCTAATGAAGGGTGTCCGGCGAATTTGTCTACAACAATTTGTCTAAAGATACAATTCATCTACAACAATTTGTCTACAGCAATTAGTCTACAGATACAATTTGTCTAGAGAGGAAAAATGAAAGCTATTTGATGTTAATTATTATTAATTTTTGAAAAAAAATGAAAAATTTGTTTCTGCAATCGGTTTTCTTGAGAAATGATAAAGAAAAATGTTATTGAATATTGAATAAATTTATTTACTGAAACGATGCAATACACTCCAACATCTTTTTGAATAAGTCCGAGCTGGTGTGGCGCTTACGCCATACAAATTCACAAAAAATGACAAGAATTAGTGCGATATCTTGCAAAAAACAATAGTATAAGAAACTCGATTAGGTCAGGTTAGGTTAGGTTTCTCAAGAAAACCGATTGCAGAAACAAAATCAGGGTCATCGACTGCCCTTGTTTTCAATTTCGTAGGAAAATCGAGAGCAGTCCATGAAACATACTAGGTCCAATATTAGTAATAGTTTCTCTAGACAAATTGTATCTGTAGACTAATTGTTGTAGATAAATTGTTGTAAATGAATTGTATCTTTAGACAAATTGTTGTAGACAAATTCGCCTAAAACCCTAATGAAGGTGTTGATGAGTTTTTGGAATAGATTTTCATATTTTATATTTTATATATATATTTTTTAATTTTTTAATTTTCTTATTATGCCGATCTTTGGGTGAACTTTTGGCTGGCGATTGAGATGAAAAAAGTAGTTCGCTTCATAAGGTTTTCAACCATACTTCTAGTGTCGTAAGGTCATTATAACCCAAACCACGCGATAGAGGAAGGGTGAAAATAATGATATCCATCAAAAACACGTTTTCGCCTGTGGTGGCGCTTAGGTACCTTAAGACGCGCGACCCCTCATATGTTCTTGACCAATTAAATTTGGAGGGGCCATACTGCATTGCATTTGTCCTCCATCCGTCACACTTTCGTGTCCGAGCTGTAACTTTTGAACCGCTGAACGAATTGATGAAAACTTCACACACGTATGGATGGTCATAAGATGATGTGTTTTGAGCAAGACACGGACCCCTGCATTGAAGGTCAAGGTCACAAATATAGGTCAAAGGTCAAATTGAGTTCCATGCCACAATTTTTGAAATGCTTTACATAAATTGATGAAACCACTCACTCACTCACTCACACACACGCGGATGGATCATCACAAGACTTGGGGTCCTTGTATCATGCCAAGGTCACAAATAGAGATCAAAAGTCAGATGGAGGACCATGCTGTAACTTTTGAACCACTCAACATAAATTGACGAAACTTAATACACACATGGCTGGTCATAACATGTTTTGAGCAGGACTCGGGGCCCCTGTATTAAAAGGTAACTAGTGTCACAAATCAAGGTCAAAGGTCAAATGGAGGCCCATGCCATAATTTTTGAACCGCTCTACATAAATTGATAAAAATTCACACACACATGGATCATCACAAGACTCGGGGGGGGGGGGGGGGTCCTTGTATCAAAGGTCAAGTAGAGGTCCACGCCGTAATTTTGAATCACTACATAAATTAATGAAACTTCAGGCACGTTATGGGTCATAAGACGATGTGTCGCTGACAAGAATCGAGTTCTTGCACTAAATGTCAAGGTCACAAATGTAGGAGGGTACACTGATGTCGTTCCAACATACTTATTGTTGTTATTGTGACTGGTTTAGTACTACAAGATACGTGAAAATTGTTAATAGTTACCTATTAAATTAAAATATTTGTGTACAGGTATCTTAAAAATGAAACTACTCTTTAGATTTGTGTAACTGAATATGTGATGGCTATTTCACTAAATTTAAAATTTGCAGTGGGGAAAAGAGAGTAAACACTAATCTCAGTTCTTTAATTAAAGCAGCGTCGTTTTGGAGATCGGTAACATGCAATTTAATCCTCCGTCGAAGGTATGAATTGTGTGAATATTTTACTTAAATTTGACTCCCTTATTTATTTATTAGTTTTTAATTATCGTTAAACCTCCTCCTCAGTGTTTATTTAGTAGTAGCTAATAAGTTTTGTACTTTTTTTATTAATTATTCTTAATTACAGCATGACAGCTATTTTTGTTAGACAACCCATAATGGCATAGTTTAGACGTTAAAGGAAACAGTTTCGTAAATGTTCTCTACTATGTATTAAGTTGCCATTTAAATACTCACCTAGCTACTTATACTTATTGTAATTTAGTTTCTTAGTATGATGGGTTAGGTTCTATGTAGCCTAGAGGAGCATTATCCCATTTGTAGGGAAATGCAAACATAGTGATCACATTCAGCTTTAGTTATTAATTTAAAATAGTAATTACTGCTGTGATTCTATGAAGTAGATTCTCTTTGAGGCTTCTTACAAACTTTAAATTTTGAACTTCTTTAAAGTGATGGTGCTCAAGAATTGCTCGTTTGTACCCTTTCACACTGACCAAAGTATTCTATTTTAGTGCTACTTATACTTCACAAGGCCAAGGGCGCGGAGAAAGGGATTTTATGGGTTTTATTATACCTTTTGTCATCGGAGGTAAAAAAAAAAAACGGAGAATAAGCATGATTGGCCTTGACTAGCGGTAGCTGAGAATATAATTAAGGAAAACTTGATATTGTAGGCCATTTGTTTAATATGCACCGAACTTTTTATAGGTGTTTGTTTTATGCCAAAAAAAAAAAGGGGCGGGGGGAGAATGGTTTAAACTAGTCCCTTCTGTGCACCACAATGCCAGGTTACTTCACATTGAGGGAGAGATGATTCCAACATAATAAAAATTTAATAAGTTCTTACATTGGCTTTCCCCTTTTTTTTTCAAGCACTTGAAATAGAATAAGTGAGGCAGTGTGATCAATTTTTTTTTTTTCGAATGCTATTTGTAATACTGCATGCCATTGCTTTTATGCGAGAAACATTTTTGCCGCAACAAATAATTTCTATTGAGAGTTAACATCATAAACACGTTTCGAGTAATTTAACAAAATTAAAGCGCTGTTTGATAGAACAGTTTATTAATATTTATTAATATTAATAGGTTCCAGTACTTCACGTATCATTCACCCGTACAATAAAATAGCTAAAGACTTTCAAAATACAAGAGGGGTGGAACTTAGGTGAGTGGTGTTTTATCACCTTCCTTATTACCAAATTAAATCTCTAGTTTCCCTTTGATAAGTTGAAGTTTGGAAGAGTTTTAATTTTGACGACTATAAATCTTGTGTAGTTATTTAAATTAAAAAGCATTTTCTTTTCAATTAACTGAGTGACTATTATGATGTCCAAAACTTCTACCCGTTTGTCCGATATAGTTTTTATCACAGTTATTACGATGGATTTTATATATTGATATGGATTTATCTTTTATATCGGTTTTGTTTTGACTGCTAACAACTGTGGGAAACGGAGTTATTTTATAATTGGTATTTCTGATAAACTTCTTAGCATTCTCTGTGTTTATTACATGGTACAACAATACATATGCTATTATTTACTTTTTCGTCATTATTAGCAAATGTCATTTTTGTTAGTTATTATTATTATTCTTACTTTCATTACATGCGAAATCTTTCTTTCTGGCTGCAAAATAGACACAACGAAATTCGAAATATTTTATTAATAATTACGCCTATTTTGCAGCCAGAAATAAATATAATTGTAACAATAATAATGACGAAAAAGTAAACAGTAATTACAGCAAATGTATTGTGTAATAAACACTTCGAGAATGTGGAGAATTTTCTCGGGAAAACTAATAAAATAACCTTCAGCTTCCCATTAATATGGAAGTGATTATAAGGGATTTTGTATACCCTTGGCTTTGTAATAAAATCAAGTTTGCAAAATCGATTAAAGGAGCATAAGAAAGAGAAGTTTGCTAATCCAATGCATTTTTAAAACACCCCCAACGTAATAGTCGCTCAATTAAAATAATTACGTGCGATTAATAATAGTCAAAACTGAAGCTCTTCTGAAAGTGAAACGATTTAAATCCAGCAGTAATGAGCGTGATAATTACGCTTTACTCACCCGAGTTCTAGCGTGTAGCATATTCTTATTAATGTTTTTACTTTTATTATAACTAGGATAAGAAATGTGTGTAAAAATCAAAAATATTTTTTATTAAATGAAAAATACAGTACTTTTTTTTCACCCTAAGTTAATTTAGAAAAAAATTTGAGCAAAGCATCCCCTTGTGCTCATAGAACACAATAACTTGCTGTTAAGGAAGCCTTAAAACACTGTGTTTTAATAAACTTAGTATCTCTAGCACACTAGAACCACTGACGCTGTTGTTTAAGACTTCGAAGGAATGAATGAAAGGAATTAGTTTCCCTGGTCCCAAAAAAAATACAGGGCGAGCCAAAACGATGTTCCCCCCGAAAAAAAGTGCCACACATTTTTTGGGGAACGTCTTTTCGGATCGCCCTGTGGTCTTCACGATGGCAACTCCAATTCCTCCCATTCCCGCGAACTCAACAAAAATTTTGGTCCTCAGTGCTTCAACCAATCAGCTACTGATGTACATTAGTAAACCAATTCCAAATTTGTACAACTTAAATTTGGCACGTAAATAATGTTCTTTAAAAATCACTCGTTCACTATATCATGATACCTGTGACATACTTCCATTGCTCATGGAACTAAAGGAAAACTGTATACTATCACCACGTCTCTCTATCGGTCAAACATGCAAGAGCTCCCCATAGGAAATTATGTAATGTCAAACCGTTATGAGGAAGAAATTTCCTCTGCCACTAACGTATAAGTAGTGCAGAGCTCTCAAACACGTGGGAGTTTTCTTTTAGTTTCCGTCAGCAATAGGGGTATCATCGCTATTCCAAGCATTAAGTTTATATTACGTACTCGTGCAGAATTAATTTATATCAACGTATACTGCTAACAGTAGTCTCTTCCGTAAATTAAATAAAAATTTAAATATGATCAACAAATAACAGGCTTCTATAATTTCGAATAGAAATTTCAAAACTTAATTTGTAGAGCTATTTGCGATTTCGGATCACCTGAAGATCAGGGCACCCATCCTTCTTTAGTTAGCTTTATAAGGCTAACTAACGAAAATATCACGACCTGACCTAACCAATCGTCAAGGGCGTACAGTTGATCTAACGATTAGAGTAACTAAAGAAGGCTGATCATCTTGTGATCCGCGATTTCTTTAACATGATATTCAGCAACATTGATTTCTAACAGTCGTGCACAATAATTCATTCCAAAATGCATTCATAAAATCTATAAACAAACCCAACCTGCATAGAAAAGCAATAATATAAAATTTATGAAATCCTAACTCTAAATTGCACAAGGAAAAAAAATGTAGTTCTTTTGAACGTAGCGGGTAATATCTATCGCCTAAACGCTAAATAAGAGCAATTTTCCAAAATTGTTCATTCCTACGTCTAAATACTTTTGAGACAAGGGAAAAGGCACTTTTCGGTGCGTCATCAATTTTTTCAATACAAACTACATTATCGGCCTACGCACACTCCACATTCCGGATGAAACATTCAAAATCACAGAATAAACGAATGAAATTAAAAACTACTGACGAGACTAAATCTCTCGCTCTAAATTAAAAAAAAACTTATAAATAAACCAAATTTAACCAACTAGTTGGACCCTGATATCAGTCAGATTTTTTTTTTTTCCCACTTTATACTCTTATCACTTAAGCGGCCCGATCGCTTCTGTCAATGTAAAAACCACGACCCAAGTTCGTTAGTCATGAGTCACAAAACGAGCCTCGCCGGCCTAAGTGTTAAAATTTAAAAGTACAAAAAAAAAATTTGAACTAAAACAAACATCGATAAGTGACATTTTTAGAAGTACTTTCATAACAGTATATACCTGTATTACTACGAGTCGTTATCAACTGCCACTAATGAAGATTCTTAAATACATGTTCTTAATTTTAAATTCAATAACAAGGAACTCGACTAACATAATACATATCTTAGCAACCAAAAAAGTTACAATTTTTGTACACGGAACATAAATAACGAACAAGTTTTAAAATCATAAAAAATGAATAGTAACACCAAAAATTAAAATTTGAAAAACGTGTGGTTTCTAATACTTTAAAGCAAGTTTATTTCATCAAATTCCCAGTACAAAATTACTAATACCTAGAGTTCTAATACCAACAATAATGAAACATATCATATTAAAATTTAAGTAAAAGTTATATATACAGACCTACTCTAAAGCAAATATCTCGAATCTTTCTCGAATGGTGACCTACATTGAATCTCCACATTTCTCAGCCGCCTTTGCGGACGACGGGTTAAAGACTTCTGCTCTAAAGCAAGCCTGCATTTACCCTACAGTTATTATACATGTGCATTTCTCTACTTCTAACGATATTTGTTACTTGAACAGTAATGAACGATGGACGGTATTTGACATTTTAACAATCAGAAACGCATTTTGGTATGGCAATTTCTTAATTTGAATTAAACTTAAAAAAATATCTTAACTAAAAATCTGTAACAACTAAAATAACGATCTAAAAAGCCATTTCGTAACGATAAAAATCTGTGTCAAAATTATAATTACACTTACACTGGGGGGGAGGGAAAATCGGGTTAAGACCAGTGGAATAATTCATTCAAAATTGTTGCTTTTTCTTTTCTTTTTTTAGTTAAAATTAAGTGAAGTACTTTTCTCCCCTAGAAACATTGCTCCGCTGGCAAATAACTTTTTTCAACTGAACTTTCAGGGAGCTTCTTATTAAACCGCGCTTCAAAAATTAAATTTCACGGATATTTTATTTAATTTCCTTCACTAAAAAATCAAGTGAGCACAATTTAGTACTTGCTTAGCAAATGTGTGCGGGGGGTGGGGGTACCCTTGGTCTATTTAGTGTAGAATGCTATATATAAAATGCAACTGGACTGGTCCAAACCGGGCTTCAAGAAGAGATGGTTTGGACCACTGTTTTCCAACCTTTGCAAGTCCATAATGTGAATTTCGCCAAATTATTTGCTTTGATATGCAATATGAAGACAGGCTTAACTGTAAAATAATTATATTTGGATTATGGACCAGTCCAAGGATCTTGGGTTGCATCACACACACAAAAACAAAAAAAATATATCTAGCTGAAAAAATATTAAATACACATCAAAACTCAACAAAATATTTCGCTATATAAAATTGTACGCATATAACATTTGTGTATAAACAACTTTTGATCCTTAAATTTAATCTTTTTATTCATTTTGGAAAGCTGCCGAGGTCTACCTCTTCACGATTCAAACTACACCTATCTTGACCTTTCTTTACGCAAACTTGATAACGTTCTTTCAAAACACGTTTCAAGTAACACCGTTCCTCAGCGATTAAACACAAAATTCTACCGCCTGAATGTCTGGAAGACTGATAAAAGAGAGACGAAACTGAACCAAATAAAAATACTGTCTACATTAAAATTTAAACGTTAATAAGTAGGCCATTTGTGGAAGACGTTCGGTAAGTTTTGTTCAAATGACGCATTTATTAGTCGTAGGCAGGACACACACCAAAGTGACAAAATAAGAAAAACTTGTCACTGACACGTCACGTGGTTGTTCTACATTGATTTCAACGAGAGTGATGCAGAGTGAAACGACGTGATCAGACTTGTGGAAAACGTGTCTGTAACATGTTCGAAACGACCGTGGCTTTCCCAATTTTCTTTCACGTCACTTCACTCAGTTGACTGGGCTCAGTAGATTCGAGAAAGACACGAAGACCGAAAAGACGTTTTTCATGCTATTTACTGTGGTGCATAGCCACGCATGTTGGTGACATATCATACGAGGCATCCTGAGTAGGAGTGACGAAGCCCCCCATATGTTCGAAAATCCGTTTTCTGTATCACCATTTCCTCCTAGTATCGGTAAGTGTGTATTATTCACTGCATAGACAAAAGCCAGAAGAAAATGGTGATACAGAAAACGGATTTTCGAACATATGGCGGCTTCGTCACTCCTACTCAGTACGCCTCGTATGTCATTTTGGTGTATGCCCTGCCAAAGATCTAAGGGTTTAAATCAGTGGTGCACAAACTTTTTTGATGTGAGGGCCAAACCAACCATCTGGTTTATATGTAGGGGCCAGATATATAGATATTCTATTTTTTATAAATATGCATTTTTATAACCAGGGGTAATATTTCAGATTTTTCACTGAATTGAAAAGACCCGTGGGGGCCACATTTGGCCCGCGGGCCAGGGTTTGTGCATCACTGGTTTAAACAAAACTATCAATATTGATGTACAATGACAAAGCAAAAGAATCGAGGAAAGAACGTCATAAAAATAAAAAATAAAGGTTCATTTCATGAAAGGAACCGAACTGGGTACTATTTGGGGTGCTTCCAAGTACCATAACCGGCCCTAAAGTGCCTCCACGCACATCGCTATACCCATGCCACCTCCAATGCAAAGGCAAGCCACACCTTTCTTCTTGTTCAGACGCTTCAAACCGTGTAGCAACGTCACCAGGACTCTTGTACCTGCCAAGAAAAAATGTTTATAGTAGGGTGTCCGAAAAGTCTGTACCTAAAGGGAAATACATTTATTTAAGGAATATAAAAATTTAAAAGTGTACCCCATTCACTTCAAATTAGGTAAAATAAAGGTCACTGCATTCTTTTGTCGGACACCATTTCTAAGATCGCCTCCAGTGTAGCTGTCCCAGATACAATGTTCAACTCCTTTACACGGGAATTATCAAACGAATCATGCTCCCCATTTAATTATAATAATAAATGCAGTGTGTATTTTGTGTATCTACAAAAAACTACTCTTTTCTGAACTTATATCACTTATTTCACTAGACTTAAAGCTTATATCATAAACAATACTTGTACAGTACTATCTGAGACAGTTGACTGGACTTGGCGGAAAAAAAAAAAAAAAAAAAAAACCTTTAAAAAAACATACTTTTAAGTATACACACTTCCTTATTAGCAGCATGAAAAAGATATCCGCATTCCCTGCACAGCTAAGTAATATTCCGACCGCAATTAAATTGCAATAGTCTAAAAAGAGACCATTTAAGGAAATGACGATGCATTCTCCCACAGACACGATAATGACACGGAGATTTCATTAAATGAAAGAATAAAGGGAAAAAAAGGTGAGAAAGTGGAAAGACAAAGAATAAAAGGAAAAAAGGTAAAGGAATGGACCAGTACTTCGGATCAGAGTAAGTCCATTAGCGAACACCAAGGTTCTACAGTTGGTTAAAAAAAGCTTTGCAGTGAAAGTCCATGTTTCTTGTCACTATTTATCGGTAATAAACAGTGTCACGACAGGACCTTTTTGAATGTACAGTACAAATCTCCTAACCAGGAACTTAGAAAAGACCATTTCCTGTGTGAAAAAAAAAAAATCAAGTTTCTTCTCACCCGAAGCCCCAATGGGATGTCCAAGCGCGATGGAACCCCCGCTCACGTTCACCTTTTCCTCATCGAGTCCTAAATCTCTGATAACGACCAAGGCCTGTGCAGCAAATGCTTCGTTCACCTCCCAAAGATCAACGTCATCCTTGGTCCAATTGGCCTTCGTGAGCTGCAGTCAATCATTAACAATTACAATTTCATTAAATGCAACGAACAATCGTTAGAAATAAGAATTTTATTTAATGTTCACAAAGTGATTTAATGAAAAGATAAAATAACTAAAAAAAAAAAAAATTATGCACATTATATGTTTAATGATTCAGCGAAGTGGTTTAGTTTGAAAAAAAAAAAAAAAAAATGCTTCACAAAACTTAGTCACGAGAGAAACTAATGTAAATATTCAAGTTTATTTTAAACTTCAAAAATTTTGTGTTAAACTACTCTTCGATGACAGAAATGAAGAATATTACGCAAATATCATAGATTCAAAGTGACGAAACGTGGTTTAGTCTAGTATAGGTTAAAATGTGAAAATTAGTAAGATATTTTTTATTTTAATGGGACTAATTAATAAACTTACAGCACTTTTGACAGCAGGAACGGGGCCATATCCCATCATGGCAGGATCCACAGCCCCTTGGCCCCATGAAATAATGGTGGCCATAGGTTTTAACTGTCTGTTTTTCACCTCGGATTCACTCGCTATAACTAGTGCCGCAGCACCATCATTTATCCCAGAGGCATTGCCCGCAGTAACTGTTCCTGTCCCGTCCTGGAATAATGTCAATAGAATCGGTTATCTTCGGGGAGGCGAAAGATAAAATGCTCAATTAAAATGCCCAATTAAAACCAAAACACTCATCCATGGTTTATTCCACATCTATGCACGTTCGTTTTACCCAATTTCCAAGGCCAACTTCTTAGCACTAAGTATGTACTAAGTATGATTCATAGGTTTTGAAACATCTGATTTTTTAAACAACAAAATTACCACACGACGCACGATATACGAGTGAAAATAGTGTGATGGAAAAATTCTCTGAACTAGATCGTTGCTCCGAGACAACCTCACAGTTGGGAAAAATCACACGCTTCGAACACTTACAAAATCTCGACATCTAATCAAATCAAATTTCCTAATCTTCATTATATCCCCTTTTTTTCGTTTAGTTTTGAACGAAAAATGTCAACCTATGGCGACACCCCTAATGCCAATATCTGCACGCTCGTGTCGCGATGAGCTGTGTGTACATCCTAAGATTGTTGCAATGACGTAAGGCAACCAAGAACGAACGAACACACAAAGTCCTACGATTAGGAAAAAATTTATTTTAAAATAGTGTTTTAAGAAGAAAGACGACGACATCCGACATACGCGAGTGTGTATAAACTGGAGTAAAAAGAAAGACAATTGCATAATCGAACGATGAAGTGAAAGCTGTGAGAGAGATTCTGGGAAAGAGTTAAAAACGCAGACTAGCAGCAATAAAAGAATTGAACTGTAAAATAATGCAAGAATGTTAAGAGAGTGGTAATAGTAAAAAGGGGTAAATAGTAAAAAGGGGTAAATAGTAAAAAAAGTGGTAAATAGTAAAAAGGAAGTAGATTAACACTTCGAAAAGATACGCGAGAAGCGTGTGAAGGAAAGAAAAAGTTATTCTGGAAATAAATGAGGAAGTGCAAAGGTGAATCTGGCGAAATGACTGTTGATGTGAAAGATGGGAATGGGAATGGTAATGTTAACCCTCTATGGGCAGAATTTTCTGTAGGGTTAAGTTATAAATGCGTGTATATGAAAGGTTAGAAAATTGTAACAGTTGTCTATATAGGGTTAAGAAGATGAACAAATACACAAGATATTTAACAGACAAGGAATCGGCATGTAATTATATGGTAAATGAATATTTAGAAGTTGTGAAAGAATTTTAATACCTGGGGTTTGATTGACAAAACAGGTACAAGTACAATGGAAACAATGTACACTTGTACAGTGAAACATGTAATCAAGTTATGGGCGCGATAAAAGCCTCGGTAGGGAGGAAGTGCTAGAGTGTAGATGCAGCAAGAGGTTTACACGAAGGTGTATTTGTGCCAACAGTGATGTATGGATGCGACACTCGTATAGCATGGTAGTTCACTATCGAAAATAAAATAATTTAACAACCATGACTGTTGTAAGAGGGATTAACCGTAATGAGAAATGAAGATGTTAGGGGAAAGATTGGAGCTGAAAATGGAGGACAGTATGCAGAGTTGCTATGGTTATAAGGAGAAGTAATAGCGAATGCGTAATTCTAAAAAGCAGAGGAAGACCACGTGAAAGATGGAAGGACGTAAATTAGTAAATGTGTGAATAAAACGTGAAATTAATATAAACGTGGCACAAGAGTTAGAGGGAAACAAAGAGGAATGGAAACACTGGTTTCATCTGATGTAACGCTAGAGCTGTATCCCAAACCTTGGCATTGAGAGGGAGGGGGGAGAAAAAGGCTGAGGTTGGGGTGGCACCCTACTCCTGGTGATCGCTGTGTGTGTGTGGTGTTGTGTGTGTGTGTGTGTGTGTGTTTTTCCAGTCCCAAGCTCAAACGTGACAGACAGGCAGAGACTCAAATAATTCATCAAATACTAAGTTTCACTATAAAAGACGTACTTGCAGAAAACATGGTTTAAGTTTAGAAATGGCTTCCATTGAGCATCCGTGTCTTGGATATTCATCTTCCGAAACAGTTTTGGAAGAATTTCGACTCGGAGTCACGACGGAGAGAATTTCCTGCTTAAAATCTCCACCTTTCATGGCAGCCTCGGTTTTCTGCTGGCTTTTCAAAGCGAACGTATCTTGTTCTTCTCTCGAAACACTCCATCTTCTGGCCAAGTTTTCCGCTGGAAATTGGAATTTCAACGATACCAAGTTATAAACGGAACAAACCTACGTCAGAAATGACTGATATCAGGCCTACACTAAATCACTTATTTAAAAACTTGTCATATAACTGTAAAATCTATGTAGGCCTATGGGATAAACTTTTAATTTCCCTTCCAGTACACTAAATATAATTAATATACATTCTATTTATTCTTCCCTCTATATATTGTATTTTTTAAAAATAGAGTTACACATTATACAGAAATGTTTTTTGAACTTTACAAAACCCTATTACACAACCAGGGCTCCCAGTGACTGATCAGTTATGCATACAAAAAAGAATAAAAAAGTGACCAAGTGACATCATTCAAGAACATATTCATCCACGTTTTTAAGGCATAAACTAAGCTTATATTCTCAGATTTTCGTTTATTTTTATAATACGCAAACACCTCAATAAATTTAAATAATAATGAATGACAAATGATTTTTCTTTACAAAATGTAGATCCTGTAATTTCTGGGGCACTCGGTAGCTCAGTGATTACAGTGGCGAAATCTGAGCAAATACATATTCTGGTTTCTGGCTTAACTGTCCAATTCTTAAATTTATAATGACACGAGAACTCTTATCCAACTTCATGACCACCAGTATTGAAACAGCCTAGAATCTATGTAACAAGTTCCTGTCTGTTGAGTTACTGATGTATGGTTATAATGGATAATTGGTGAAACTAATGCTTATTCAAAGGAAAAAGCCCACTTTACTTATATTCATGAAATATTCCCTTGGAAAGTTTATCATAAGCCACGTTTTTTATAGTTTTAACAACAAACTGATACTGGTAGATAATGCATAAGGTGGTTGCATTAAGAAACCTGCCAGGACCATGTATGCAAATCTGAGGCATGGTTAACAGGCCTGCTAGTGCTAACCATTAAAATAGAGAGAATGGACACCAAATAAAGGGAGGAGATTGCTCACTTGTACTCAATTTTCGTAGCAAAACAGGGGCTCCTTCAGGGGAGGTGGCTGAGATAACTAGCCACCCGCCCTTGCCTTAGTAAATTTACTTTTTCACAATGCTAACTTTTTGTAATGGAAATTTTTATGTACAAGAGAACATTATCACATGTTCTTTGAAAGCGTGGCAAAATGTGTAGCTCATCAATGAGTGAAATAGACACCAGAAAACTTTTAGAAACTATTTGAGACAAATTTTGATACCAGCCACCCCCTCACCCAAATCCTGGAGGAACCCTGCAAAATCTGAGAGCCAAGGAGTACTGACAATTATTTGGCTTACAATAATGAACTAATGAAACGTTTAATAACAGTGAGTGTCTAAATGTGGGTAAAAAAAAAAAAAAAAAAAAAAAAAAAAAAAATCAGTTTTTCATAAAAAAATTTATCAGCTGAACTTCAGTAAATAAACACCTTCAATTTACATTTAACTCCACTAAAATTTAAAATATCAAATTTTTCCTCACCAGTCATTCCCATGTGATAATTATGAAAGGCATCCGTAAGACCATCATGAGTCATTGTATCTATGAAAGTTGTCGGGCCCATTCTGATGCCAGACCGAATGAAGCAAGCGTGAGGGGCCTGACTCATGCTTTCTTGTCCTCCACAAACAATTATAGATGCATCACCGCATTTTATGGATTGATAGCCGAGCACCACAGATCTGAAGTTTTGGAAAAAATTTCAGACTATGAGCATCAATTAAGCTAATATATAAAACAGTGTCTATAATCACAAGAATGAATCACCTCGCTGGATAATACAGACAATGAATGATAATGCAATTGGCATGACAAAACAAAGACTACTGGTATTCCTCAAGAATGAAAAATTAGTTCATGTATGTGAAAAAGAAAGTACCAGTAATGATTCTACTCCCAAATGATTTGTGATGGTAACAATATATTACCTACCTAGTGTGTTTTAGAAAAAATTTCTCATCTCAATATTTAGGCTAATATTAAAGCTACAAGTAGAGCCAATGAACTACAGGCTAGATGCTCAGAGCCTAAGGGTACTAGTATATTTTTATTTCTTGGCTTGACTCATTAAATGGCCACTTACCTTAGTCCTGATCCACAAACCATGTTAACTGAATAAGCTGGAATGGTATAGGGAAGACCAGCTGCAAGAGCAGCCTGTCTTGCTGGATTTTGGCCTTGGCCTGCACTAAGTGCCTAATGAAAGGAAAATTTCAATATTTTGAGACAAAATGCGGTTGTATTTAGACATTTCATTTAAATTTAATTGTTCCATACAACAAAACCATCCAGTACCATAGTAATATTCAGGTTAACAAAATATAAACAAATTTGATATCTAACCTAGGCTAGTTGTGAACATTAAGTCAATTGAACAAAAAGTTGGGGAATGCTTGACAAGTTTCACATTCTTCAACCAACAATTCTTTACTGTTTTAAGAAAAGTTCTACATCACTATGTTCTGGATGAAGAAAAAGGTGGCAGTTTACCTGGCCTAATATAACTTCAGACACATCTTCAGGAGCAACAGAAGCTCTGACAACGGCTTCTCTGATGACTTGACTCCCCAATTCATGAGCTTTAAGAGTTGATAATGAGCCATTTAATGATCCTGAAAAATTTACAAAATCAATTTAGGCTCAGACTTTATACTATATTAACAGTCTAATTATAGACCAAAAGAAAAAACTAAAATTACTAGATAAAATCATTTACCACTATTAAGCTCTTTATAATTTGGCCTTATGCCTAAGTTTCATATTAGGTCTATTGTTCATAAATGGGTTACTATAATATAAATCATGCAAGTCAATATTAAATTAAAATCTATCCACAATTTAGCAGTACAACAATAATTTTAAAAGTAAACAGAGGTTAACTAGTAGGATTCATGCAAATTATATAGTCTATATACAAAATAGATTTATAAATATGATGATTAGGTCTATTACACAGAAATAAAATCCAACTTTATAATTCAAAATAAAAAAAAATTTTTTGGTACTACATATTTTAGTTATGGCCAAGTAACATCTTTGTTATTATAAATAAATGATAAAACACACATGTTTTTTTTTTAAATAACCGCAGGAAAATGCAAATATAGCTAAAGAGAACAAAGAAATAATACTATCACTATTTATGGATTTGAGCAAGGCATTTGATGTAATAAACCATAATATTTTACTTAAATTATATTGTTATGGCTCAAGAGCAACAATCAGTGATTGATATAAAAGTTATTTGTCTAATAAATATCATTGTGTATTAGTAAAAAAGGCTTGCTCAACTAAAGCACTTGTCAAACATGGTGTGCCACAGTGCTCAGTTCTGGGTCCACTGTTATTTTTATTATGTATAAATGACCTTCCAAGTTCACCTGATATACTGAACTTCATAATGTTTGCAGATGATACAACCGTGTCTTTTCTTGCAAAGATGTTAATTCAGCTAAGAATATATTTAATTCAGAATTCATCAGTATAATGAAATTGTTGACCACCAATAAACTCTTCCTATATACCAGTAAAACAAATTTCATGATTTGTACTAATAAAAGAAATTTATATCTTGATGAACTTAAGGGCTATGTCATAGCCAATGTCATAACACCACTTCCCATTGATCAGCAAAGTTAAGCAACATTGGGTCTGGGTAGTAGTTGGATGGTAACCATCCTCCATGCCCAGATTATGTAGCAACCCGTGGTTCAGATCCCATGTAAAGCTGTAGGTCCTCTCCATCATATGACCTTAGATGTTGTGAAGGAGGTTAAACAACCCCAATCATTATTATTATTATTATTGGTGAACTTAAATGTTGATGAAATCGTTATAAAGGAGTGTACTGTAACAAAATTTCTTAGTGTGATGCTAGATAAGAATTTGCAATGAAGTGATCATGTAAATTATATCACAAAAAAGACTTCAAGGAACGTTGCTATAATGTTTAAACTTAGAAAAGTAGTCCCTAAACAAGTTGCATTAAATCTGTATCATACTCTTGTTCTTCCTTATATAACATACTGCACCCTTGTTTGGAGAAACTCCACTAACAATGCATTAAACAGTATCTTTGTTATCCAAAAAGGAGCAATAAGGTTATTATGTTATGCTGATTTCCTTGATCACTCTAGTGCAGTGGTCGGCGAACAGGGGTAAATTACCCCAAATGGGATACATTTAAACATTTTGGGGGTAATGCGTGCAGTATGAGACACACCATATGCAACAATTTTAAGAGCAATTGGCTTGTTTTTGTTTACTTTGAAGTCTGGGGGTAATTTCATTTTACTCAAATAGATTTGTGGGTAATACCCAAAAAGTTCCCCGACCCATGCTCTAGTGCATTATTTAAAGAGCTAAACCTACTAAAAGCTCAATGATGTAATCAAACTGGCACATTTTATTTTTATTTAAAAGTGTAAGAACAAAATCATTAATTTACAAATGGGTAAATAGATATTTTGTAACTCAAGAAATCCACTCATATCAGACCAGAAATAGATCAAAGCATGTTATACCTCAATTTAGATTGTCTTCATCTCAAAACCTACCCATTTTCATTGGATTGAAACTATGGAATGACTTAAATGCTGATATAAAAAATATGGGTTTTAAACAAATTTACATTCACAAGTTGAAATCCAGATTAATAATGGCATACTAAAAAACTAGAATTAATGTCCATTACTCTTGTTTATTAATTGTGTGTGTGTAATCTAGTATTAAAAACATTTCTTGGGATTGTTCAGTTCTTATCTCATGTATAATATTGATTTCTTTGTATGGTATTGGTATAATGCCTTCATTGGTGACCTTGCATTTGTCATATCAATAATGATTACATACTTTAACTATTAATAATACTTATTAATAATAACTTACTGTTTATTTTTAATAAGAGCCCAGTAAAGTCTGAAGCTTAACCCTTCTGCTACAGAGGAAGGGTTAAATGTACACTTCCTGTATTTCAAGGGTTAAGGACCAAATTAAATAGAATAAATAGTTCAGCTTCACAATTATTTATGTCATTGTAAAACGAATGTATTTTATTATTAATAAAGGTTATTCAATTCAATTAAAAAAATTACTATACTGTAGGGTATTTGGAAGTTTGCACAGGTGATGGTTAGATTCTAAAAAGAGGAGGCAAGCATCTCCAAAATATCAAGGAAGTGGCTCCAAATCCTATAGAAAACAGGAAAAGTAACGTAAATACTCCATTATAGACTACTAGTATTATAATCTAAAAACTGATACCACCAGATCTGAAACAAAACATTGTAACTTGATATGTGATGCATCAGTTTTACCCAACTTCTCAATTTGGCTTCAAGCTAAGATCTTATTTATAGATCAGGTGAAGTAACTTGAGATTGCTAGTATTATTAGAATGGGTATTTGCATCACTTTCTCCTGTTTTCTGTTGGATTTCAAGTCAATTCACCAATATTTTTAGAATCTATGCATCACTTCTGCCAAACTTCTCTTATGGGACCATGACTATTGTTGATTATAAAGTTATTAATGAACTTGCTGTAGGAGAGTCATTAGGGAAGAGTGACCATTCTATTATAAATTTAGAGTAGAATCAAATAGGGATCTAATCAATAATGGTTATTTAGTCTCTTGTTCCTCAAAATATGACTAATAAATTTAGAAGCTCTTAGAATCAACAGAGTGAGATAATGAATTCCTCATTATCTAGGGATACCAGATTTCATTAATCCACCCATTTCATACTTGAGGCCAATCAGGATGACTTGTATCCAGGTTAGGTTAAACTAAGTTAGTTATTTCCTACATTATCAACTTTTGGCCAATTTAGGGTATAAAAAAAAAAAAAAAACTCACCCAACACATTGGGTGCAAAAATGTTCTGGAAAAATCCTTGCATAATACACTGGAAAATTCATGCAGATTTTGCAGTTTGACATTTATAGAACTGATAACCTTTATAAACAGATAAAATTAAATGAAAATATGGTTATTATTCATTTTTTGACCAGTCACACCCAGCTATAACAGCAATATATATTGAATAACCAATCAAAACTGAATAAGAAAATATATATATTATCTTATGCAAATTTGTATAAAATGTGTTTTTTTTATTAAAATATATTTCCTATTTTTGGTGTTTTTTAATATATATATATATATATATATATATATATATATATAATATATATATACTATTTGGTGAATATTTCTTATTTTTGGATTCTGGCTACTTCTGCGTAATTCAATTTGTCCTGTTTTATACAAATAAATCATTTTTAGCAATTGCTCATCTGTTGAACTCTGTTCAGTTTGGTTTTTTGTGACTAGAAGTATGACGTGTCAGTTATGCATATTTGATTTTAAAGACGTGATCCACCATATTGCCCTCGATGAAGACATGAGTTTAGACCTTTTTTTCAATCACGGAATAATTAAGACATCCATGACCTGCCCTAAATGCAATAGTGCTTGTATTTTAAGAAAAGGCCAGAAGGTCTTTAGGTGCCGTAAAAAAAATCCTAAAAATAAACGTGTCATTTCAGTTTAAGGGCAGGCGAAATTTAGCGGACTACCCATGCAAGGTTGGCACATGTTATTACATTATCATTTGTATAATTTAGGTCTCGGGGGTACAGGGCCAGAGCCCCCATAAAGATCACGCATCACAAATTGATCAGTCCTAATGTTTTGCGGACAGTTCAGTACATGACACCAGTTAGGTCAACTGTACGCCCTTGATGATTGGTTAGGTTAAGTCATGATATTTTCGTTTAAATTCGTTAGTTTAAACGAAAATGATGAGTGCAAACTTTTCTGGTTAATTTTGAGGTGTTTTGTACGAAACTGCCATCCGTTTCCTTTACAAATGCATAGTTTTCAAGATGACGATATCTCGAAAACTACGCATTTGCACAGGAAACGGATGGGATGGCAGATTCGTGCAGAACACCTCAAAATTGACCAGAAAAGTTTGCTCTCATTATAAAGAGAGACTGGGTCAAAAAACGAATAATTATTGAAAATACTGTTAATATGAAATACAATGAAAATAACTTTTTTTTTTAGTTACGAACAAAATTAGTTTATGTTAATTTAGAATATACCCAAACACCGAGCACTGCAAATTTTGATCAGCTGGAAAATATTTACTATCTTGAGCATTCCCTCCTCTCCCCCATAACAACATTCCTATATTTCAATTTAGCCCCTATGATACTTAATAATCTTACCAATGGGTGTTCGAACTGCTGATAATATTACGACAGAATCACTTTGAGGAATCATTCTGCATATGCAGATCTACTAGTCGGGGTACAAAGCCGGTATGAAGCCAAATTCTAAACCTAAGCTCGAGTTTTTTTCTTTATTACAAATAGTTACACGTTTAGGAAGACAGCTCTGACAACATTGTTATAAAAATGCTACAGCTGATTGTAGTCCTTTAAATGATTGCCTAGATTGATTTCACATTATGTTGTTATTATTAAGTTATACTGATTTACATACTGACTTGTGTAAAATATTTAGTACTTCTTGGAGAAAGAAAAAATTAAATTATTTTTAAGATAAATGTAAACAAAATAAAAGTAGCATGAAAGTATTAATATTAATACAGAAAGTAAAGTCAATATCAAAGCGTACGAACACTCGTTTAGTTTGTTTATATAAAGGCGTCATCTGTTATGTTGTTACTTTTTCTTATTTCTAAATTAATGTAAATTTAAATTAATAGTATATGTAGGCTTTGCTTATAGCTTTGCTTAAATTTGAATCATAATAAAAAATCCAACTCAATGACTCAATCATTATTAGAGGAGTCTAATGGTGCGCAAAATAGGGGGTGCGAAAACTTGGTAGTCTGGATGGGTGCAAGAATCGCGGGGGGGGGGGGGGGGGGGGGGGGGGGGGGGGGGGGGGGGGGGGGGGGGGGGGGGGGGGGGGAAGAAAAGCGAAAATGATCCCAAGGGCCTTTCGCATGAAACAAATAAATGTATTCAACAGTACACTTTGTCAGGGAAAGGACGAGGTGTACTGTTGAATACACGAAATGCCTTGGAATCATTTTTCCACATATATATATGCTACTAGCTCGAGCTGATGAATTTATGTTAACGCAAGAAATAACAGAAAGCACAAGAAATAACAACTGCCTAGATTTGGTATTCACAAACAACAGTAATCTAATTGATAATGTAGAAATATCGCCAACTATGATATCGGACCACATCATCATTGAAATAACTAATATAAAGGCAACAGGAAAGGAAAGAACACGCACAACAGAAAGAAGCAAATTCGAAATATTTAATTTTCACTCCAAAGCTATAAACTGGGAAGATGTGACATCCAGCATGGAAATAATAGATTGGAAAACTATTTTCGAGACCAAGACAACGGAAGAGATGCTAATGACGTTAGAGGAGAAGACGTTAGAAATTGTGAAAAAACATGTCCCAAAGATACAACAAAGAGGAAAGAGAAGCGGGTTCGAAAGACAAAAGAGGGCATTGTTTCGAAAGAGAAAAAGAGTGACTGCAAAATTAAGTAATTGTAAAGATAACATCAGAAAAGTATTAAATGATAAACTGCAAAGTATCGATGTCGTCATACAGGAACTAATCGAGAAGCATCAGAAAAAGACGACGACGCTATAGAAGCGATAAAGGCTAACTCAAAGTACTTCTATAATTTCGCAAAAAGAGAGTCGAAAAACAATGCGACTATCGGACCTTTAAAAAATGAGAACAGTGATTTATCGGATGATCTGACAGAAGTATTTGAAATATTAAGAGCTCAGTACGAATCATCTTTCAGTATTGCAAAAACTGACAAATTGATATGCGATAGAAACGCGTTCTTTGAAGAAGAACCACAACGGGAAAGTATAACGGATTTCGGCTTTACGACGGATGATATTACACAAGCCATAGGGAAACTAAAAACGCACTCAGCGGCAGGACCGGATAAATGGAATGCCACACTGAAAGAATGCAATCGCTGAGCGCCTATACTGGATATGGAGACGATCACTAGACACGGGAGAAATACCGGGCATCCTGAAGAGCGCGAACAACGTCTCAATATATAAAGAAGATCGATCCGAGGCCAAAACCTATAGGCCAGTATCGCTTACAGCCCATCTCGCGAAAATATTTGAAAGAATAGTTAGAAAATCTGACTTTTTGAAAACTCAGAAAAATTCAATGATAACCAACACGGGTTTCGGTCAGGCAGATCATGCCTATCACAACTAATGGAACACAACAACAACATTATTGATTCACTTGAAAGTAATGAAAACTATGATGTACCCTACACAGACTTTGCTAAAGCGTTCGACAATTGTGACCATGGAATCATAATACATAAACTGAAATATATGGGAATAACAGGAAAAGTAGGGAAATGGATATATAATTTCCTTAGTGAGCGGCGGCAAGTCGTTACAGTACAAGGAGTATCTTCATCAGAATCAGAGGTCCTCAGCTCGGTACCACAAGAAACAGTATTAGCTCCACTCCTCTTCATAATCATACTAACCGACATAGATGAGGACGTTACCAGAGACAGCACAGTAACATCATTTGTAGATGACACAAAGATCAGTAGAAAAATAAACCCAGAAAACATAAGATCTCTACATAAACAGAATCTACAAGTGGACGGAAGACAACAATATGAAGTTTAACACCGAGAAATTTCAGCTATTACGGTACGGAAAAAGAGAAGACCTAAAATCCATGGAATATTATACCCCAAATGGACAGGAAATTCAGAGAAATTCCAGAGCAAAAGATTTACGGGTTGTAATGACAGATGATGCGAAATTTGAAACACAAAATAAGATAGCAGTAAACAGAGCAAAAAGAATAGCGGGTCAGATAGTGAGAACCTTTAAACGAAGGGATAGAAATGTAATGATTCCTCTACTGACAACCCTGATAATACCCAAATTGGAATACTGCTCGGTCCTAACATGCCCATATTAAAAAGAAGACATTAGACAGCTGGAAGGGATCCAGAGAAGCCTCACAGCCAAGATCAATGGGTGCAAAGAACTAAATTACTGGGAAAGGTTACACGAACTAGATCTATATTCAGTGGAAAGTGAGGAGAGAGATATACACCATTATTTACATTTGTAAAATAATGGAGAAACTAGTCCCTAATCTTACTCTGAACCCTATAACTCCCCAAACAACGGTAGAAAGTAAAAACTGTAGACTGTGTCGTATTCCCAAATTGAAGGCCAGACAGGCAACATCCTTAACCCTGAAAGAAAATAGTTTTGTAGCGAGAGGACCAAAACTGTTTAATCAGTTGCCCAAAGACCTAAGAAACACTAAGGGAGTTGCAGTGGAAATCTTCAAAAGAAGACTAGACGCCTGGCTCATAACAATCCCCGATGAGCCGGGCGTACCTGGCTATGTGAGGTGGAGAGCGCAAGAATCCAACTCACTACTTCAGCAGGCCAACTCGAGAGGAGGGGCGACAAGCTTGACCTTCGCGAAATGAAAAATCATCGCGCGAAACCTTTGTAAGGTTTATATATATATATATATATATATATATATATATATATATATATATATATTGCTGATTAGAAAGTCTAATCTCTCCTGATTCTTGCACCGTTAACACACAGGTCATCTAACGTACAGTTCAAAGATGGTATTTCGCCATGCATCTTCACTTTTTAAACTGAATACAGGAGAGTATTATTGCGAGCTTTCCGTGGATTCTTGTATAAATATAAAGTGACAGTAAACAAGCTATTTTATCACTTTACTCACTCTATATACAGTATTATGTTTACAACTTTTATATACTTTTATTTTGTATTGGATAATCTCTAGGAGCGCTCCATTTTTCAATATTAAACATACTCATAAAACATATACCATGAAAGCTCACATTTTTCTGAGTAAAAATGTAGTAATCCAAAAGTATCAATAGCAAATAAAAAGTAACGATTTAATTAATTGTTTGACGCGTGACGTCATTAATTAACTACATTATAAAGGTTGGCTAAGTTATAAATCTTCAGTCTGTGTTGTAAGATGGTATTTTTGGTAATTGTTACGCTAACCTAACATGAATATGTTATTACATTATCATTTGTATAATTTAGGTCTCGGGGGTACGGGGGCGGAGCCCCCGTAAAGATCACGCATCACAAATTGATCGGTATAGGGTTTTATATTTAAACCTAGTTACTTTTTATTTGCTATTGATACTTTTGGATTACTACATTTTTAGACTCAGAAAAATGTGAGCTTTCAAATGGTATATGTTTTATGAGTATGTTTAATATTGAAAAATGGAGCGCTCCTAGAGATTTACCTTTGTATTTTATCATTTATAGGTATGAAACATTAACCTTAAATCTCAGAATCGATTTCCTTATAAACTTAAAACAAGTTGAAGTATCAAGATATCATGGAGTCACGGTCGATATTTCATATAAAAAAAAAAATATATATACATACATACATAGAGCTTGACCTCCGTGTGGAGAGAGAACGCACGGAACTGCAACGAGATTAACGAGGTTATTGCAAAACCTCGTAAGCGCCACCTCTCCCTTTTTACTTTTCACATACTTTTGTTTGTGTTGGCAGATAATCGTATGAAAACGTGGAATCCACTTCTGTTCTTTTCCCATCGTAACAGTTAGGTTTCAAACGTTCATAAACGTTCAACAGTTTAGACTGTTTTTTAAGTTCAAAGTGGCTCCGTAACCTGCGCGCAGGTTCTGCAGCTTACAGGCTATGGAACCTGCGCGCAGGTTCCAGAGGCCATATACATATAATAGCTACAGACTCGATAGTACGAGGCTATATTATCAATCGTAAATAATACAAAGTAGATTACATACATGAACGATAAATATAGGTGCCATGCATGATACAATACACTGTTGGGTTAAGTGAATGCCCGGTTAGGTCAACTGTACGCCCTTGATTGGTTTGGTTAGGTTAGGTTAAGTCGTGATATTTTAGTTAGTTTAAACGAAAATATCACGACAACCTAACCTATCGTCAAGGGTGTCCAGTTGACCTAACCGGGCAGTAAATTTTCACCTAGGTTTCGATTAATTTTAAGCAACTTTTACCAGAAATGTGTTATAGTTATATATATATATATATATATATAATATTTTCCTGTTGTTCCGGACCTCAGACTTTTTGCCGAAAATATCAATTTAACCAATTGTCAAGGGCATACAGTTGACCTGACCGTATTTCTTTATGTCATAATGAGACTTTAAAAAGATTATAATAATAACAGAAAAACCGGTGCTTTCCTCTTAGGTCAACTGTATGCCCTTGACAATTGGTTAGGTTAAGTTGTGATATTTTCGGCAAAAAGTCTGGGGTCCGGGATAACAGGAAAGTACACACACACACACATATATATATATATAATTTTATATATATACAGTATATATAATTTTATATATATATAATATAATATATATATATATAAAATATATAATTTTATATATATATAAAATATATAATTTTATATATATATATAATTTTATTATATATATATATAATATATATATAATTATATATATATATATATATATATATATATATATATATATATATATATATATAAAATATATAATTTTATATAATATATATATATATATATATATATATATATATATATATATATATATATATATATATAATTTTATATATACAGGGTGGGCGGAAAGTAGCTCCCTATTTTGGATTGGTAAAAAAATACGTATATTATCCATTTATTTCAGAAAAATAATATGAAAAGGTAGGCATACATGGTAGGTTTTCTCTAAAATTCATGTGGGCTCCAACTCTTTCCACCAGCTTCTGGAGCCGCCCAGGAATGGCGTCCACTGACTTTAGCAGGAACTCCGGCGGGATGGAGGACATGACTTCCCGAATTCGGTCCTCCAGTTCTTCCAATGTCCTCGGTTTGGTGCGGTAGACTTCTTCCTTTACCCACCCCCAAAGAAAGAAGTTGCACGATGTCAAGTCGGGGCTCCTGGCTGGCCATTGATGTGGACCACGACGACCCATCCAACGCCCAGGGAAGTGGGCATCCAGCCACTCACGGACAACAAGAGCGAAGTGCGGAGGGGCGCCATCTTGCATAAATATCAGATCGTCGATGTTCTCCCATGTGCTGACACCGGCCAGACCTCGTTTCGCAACATAGCAAGGTACCGCTCAGCATTCATGGTGTTGCGCAGAAGGAACGGGCCCACAACCTGATCTGAGGTCATACCACACCACACCGTTACACTGAACCGATTCTGCCGTTTTTCAGCGGTAACCGTGCGACTTCTTTCTTTGGGGGTGGGTAAAGGAAGAAGTCTACCGCACCAAACCGAGGACATTGGAAGAACTGGAGGACCGAATTCGGGAAGTCATGTCCTCCATCCCGCCGGAGTTCCTGCTAAAGTCAGTGGACGCCATTCCTGGGCGGGCTCCAGAAGCTGGTGAAAGAGTTGGAGCCCACATTGAATTTTAGAGAAAACCTACCATGTATGCCTACCTTTTCATATTATTTCTTCTGAAATAAATGGATAATATATGTATTTTTTTACCAATCCAAAATAGGGAGCTACTTTCCGCCCACCCTGTACTGTATATTATATATATATATATATATATATATACACGGTGAACCAAAAGTAGGTGGACAGTAGGTTGAATACGGTTTGTGCTATATTATATTATAACTATGGTGTTCATTATAACTATGGTGTTTGTGTTATATTATATTAAATATTATAACTAAATTTATTTAAATTTTATTTGTATTATAGTATACAAAAAAATTAAATATGTATTCTCAAAATAAACGTTATCATTTACTGTCCACCTACATTTGGTTCACCCTATAATATATAATATATATATATATATATTATATATATATATATATATATGTATATATATATATATATATAAAATGCATTTTTGGTAAAAGTTGCTTAAAATTAATCGAAACCTACGTGAAAATTATTGACTGCCCGGTTAGGTCAATTATATGTATGCTTTTGACGATTGGTTAGGTAAAGTCGTGATATTTTCATTAGTTTAAACAAAAATATCACGAAATATATGTTGGGATTCGAAAAGGTTATTTTAGTTGGAATATACGTCAGGACCCGGAAAAGTTAGTAGTACCCAATTACGTACTTTAAAATATTTTACTTTATTTCTTCAGCAACTGCTAACAAAGTTCTTGCCCTTATTTCATAACCACGCTAAATTATACCAGCAGTATATTATATTATGAAAGGTTATGAAATTAGGGTAAACTTCTTCATAACGTTGATAAATTATACCAAGGTTACCCACGTTATAAAATAAGGGTTAAATAAAAGAAAACATATTACAGGCCGTCAAACCGAAAAGATTAAACATTACTTGTTTTTTTTTATTGTCCAGTTTTTAATCGAGGATTTCAAAAATAACATCCCTGTTTTAGAGAAACAAATAGTGGGGCAGTTTTATGCAATTTAACAAATTTAAACTGTATTGGGATCTTTTTGGTTTGATGGCCGGCGGAAAAAAACGAGTCATGGCTACGGGACCGTCAAATTCTAGACTCTACAAACTGGTTAGATTAACTGAATGCCCAGTTAGGTTAACAGAATGCCCGGTTAGGTCAACTGTACGCCCTTGACAATTGGTTAGGTTAAGTCATGATATTTTCCTTAGTTTACTGTCAAAACAAACTAAAATATCATGACTTAACCTAACCACTGGTCATGAGCGTACAGTTGACCTAAAACTTTCAGGAATTTTGGAATCTTAACCCTTTATCGCCGAACTTTTTGCGTAGGGTTGAGTCTAAATGCGTGTATCTGAAACGTTACGTATTCGACGCACAGTGCGGTAAAGGGTTAAAGCGTATATGATATTCTCTAAACTAAAATGTATAACCGCCTCACTATTTTTTTCTCTAAAACATGAATGTTATTTTTGAAATCCTCGATTAAAACTGGACAATAAAAAACAAGTAATGTTAAAACATATTACAGGTCGTCAAACCGAAAAGATCCTAAAAGACTTATCATTTATCTGTTCAGATTCTCTCTTTAACTTACTATAGATCTCCGATCTTACCAAAGATACAACAGGTTTTACATACACTTGGCAAGTTACCAGTATAAGCCAAGTTTATGTTAAAACTTAACCCGTGAATTTTTATTCCAACTTCATTCTATACTGACCATTCTTGCCTAATTTCATGGGCTGGTAAATACTCAAATTTTCGTTAACATCGTAGTGCAGTAACCTTTGTACTCTGTAATTAGAGGCCAGTGTCTGTTGGGATCGCAGGTCAAGTTTATATTTCTCTCTCTTTGCACAATAAATTTAAAAAACTTCTATTGCTCTATCTATCGTGAAACCAAACAGCCGAACTATATTCAGAAGAAAGCACATGCAAAACTACCTTTGAATGAGTGAGTGAATTACAAGGTTACAGGCTAACAAACACACCAAGATCAACTCTAGGCTAACTCAAGAAGTAGAGAGGAAACGAAAAAAAAATAGAAACGAGTGAAAATAAATAATTTAGACTAAAAACTAATACTATGTTTACACTTACAGACGTGTAAAGCGTGAAGAGACTTACTTTTACAAATTAATTATTTACATTGCCATCTCTCGCTCTGGAATTACTTACATAAGGAAGAACTAATCCAGAGGCACCTCCAGCCGGTCAGCACATCCCCAATTTATGGATTCCCACGAAAGTGTACATAATTTACGTAATTTCTCCCCTTTTTCAAGAAAAGATTAACATAACGTAATTTATACTGCATCCTACGCATAAGAACTACTACGACAAAGAAATGAGTGAGTTATAGTTACAGAGTTACAAGCTAACAAAGATCCTTAAAATCCACTCTAGGCTAGCCTACGAAAGAAGTTGAGAAAAAACCCAAAAGTAAATAAAGAATACTGAAAACTGATACCATAGTTACACTTATAGACGTGTAAAGCTTTCATACAAGTCACAAGAATAGTGGTAGTGGGAAAGTACAGAACAAACAAAGCTCTCTCTCCCTTCTCCGCCAGCCACTGCTGACAGAAAATTGTTTCGAAAGAAGATTTATAGGAAAGTAGGAAAAATATATTGAATAAAATAGCTTCAGAGTTCATTCACATCATACATACATACACTTATCTCGTATACTGAGTTACGCATTAGAGGATAGTGGGAAAATAATGGCTAGCATGAAACACTAAACTACTTAATCTAATCTACACTATGCAGTTTTTAAAAGGAATTATTTATTATATAGAAGAAGTCAGCATTTCATCGATGAATGCCAAGGCCATCGTGCTGAGAGACTTCATTTTAAAAATTAATTATTTACATTGTCAACTTTCGCTCTGGAGTTACTTAGATAAGTGAGTACTGATCCAGAGGCACCTCCAGCCGGTTAACACACACTAGTTTAAGAATTTCTCCTCCTTTTCGCGAAAAACATTTACCATAACATAATGTATATTGCATCCTTCGCATAGGGATTACTTAGATAAGGAAGCACTGATCCAGAGGCATCTCCAGCTGGCCAGCACACCTCCTAGTTTAAGAACTCCCTCGACAGTGTACGTACAGTATGTGTAACTTTTTCTCTCTTTTTTTTTTCACGAAATCTTGCTACACACAATTTAAAACCACTGGTTTACTCTAGTTAAGTAGCTTCCCTGAAGTTCACTATGTCTATTCGCCATTCGGATATTTTGACTCCCGAGAATTCCCATCAAGCTTTCCATCGTACGAGAACTTCCAGTGCTCTGAAACCAGATGAGACCAGCGCCTCCTCCTACGTTTATTACAAAAACGGAACATCACTACTTCTACAGGAAAGTAAAAAAATTTCTAGCTAGCTAAGTTAAGTGTACCACGATTTTCCAAAAAAGTACTAACAATCCTATACTGCAGGCCCGTAGGCAGGGGAGTCGGACGATCCCCCCTTGAGAGGAAAGGCCCACTTTTGTAACCATAGTTATAACTTATGATGTAATCTTATAATATATATCATTATTTAGTAAATAAACACTTGCATTTTTTTTTTTAAACTTCACAAACTACTCTAAACCCCCTCCGCAATGACTAGGTTGTTGCATCAAAAGGTCCGCCTTTCTACAATTTCGACCCCCCGTTTGGGAAGTCCTGGCTACGGGACTGTACTGTATACCCAAATAGCATCCCTGAAATTGAAAACGTCTATTCGGAGATTTTGATTTCTAAGAGTCATATATTGCAAATAGGGGCTCATATATTGCGAATAGGGGCTTCTCAATGTTCCCTTCCTCATTTCACAGACTGGCTTGAGATAGTCTAGGTTTGGGCTGTGTTATTCGACATCTTTACAGTACTAATTAGTTTTAAATTACTTCCTCTTCAGTTCGAAGAATTTCGTGTTGGGGTTTGTGCCATTCCCTCAATCGGTAAGAGTCCACTATTTATCTGCTCCGGGAAATTGAGTCTTTCGGGATTTCATTCTATAATTAGTCATCGCTTCACCAATTTTCTTAATTTTGCTGACAAGATTTATTAAATATTCCAATACTCTTTCACTATAATGAACCACCTTTCACAGTACACCTATATATGTATCTAAAAGTAACTTAAAAGGCAAGTTGTTCTTTTAGATTTTAGCTTTAATGCATTGCGTATTCACTTTTGTACCCAATTCTTCACACGACACACGAACGTTCTATTTAAGCTCTCGATTATCTCCTTTTCAACCTAAACTACATCCTTCCTGCAAAGATATAACAATCCAGTCCGGAAGCAGCGGTTCCTTTGTCAAAACTTTTTCCTACAACGTTTTTGGTTTTCCTACAACTTATCTAACTTATCAGCAGTCGTATTCATGCACTTTGGCTGATGCCTGTAAATCAACTGCACGAACCCGACCTGAAACGTTTTTCGACCAACCGTACTCCCAAACTATGATCGGAGCATGGTCTGTTTCCTCGAAATGAAAAATTATCGAAAGATACTTTAACCTTGGCATAATCTATCCTATCCCAAACTAAATTATAACTTAATCATACTATAGAGACCTGCCTAAACCTGAGCTAGTTTAACTTGTTAAATTAGGTTAAATAAAGTTTTAATAACTTGATCTGGTGATCGGATTTTCATTTTGAGGAACTCGCTCGCTGAGCTCAAGCGTTTATTCTCCTCCCTCTTCTCATTCACCCCGGGGGTGGGGGGCTAAGGGCGTGTGCCCTGAAAAATGCGCCCCTTTATGAGAAAGAGAGCCAAAATCAAGGTCTCCAAGGCTCACACTGCCATCTTATTTTTTTATAAATTTTGAAAAAGATCGTGTAGCGTGTTAAATGCATGTACTGTATATGTAGTGAGGAATAGAGAGAGAAGCGTGTGTTTGAGAGCATATTAATCTTAAGTTATTCCCAGTAATTTAGTTCTTTGCCAAGATCACTGGATACAAAGAACTAAATTACTGGGAAAAGTTACGTGAATTAAACTTATATTCACTGGAAAGAAGAGAGAGGTACACCATTATTTACACTGGAAAATAATGGAAGAACTAGCCCCTAATCTTACTTTGAACCGTATAACCACTCAAACAACAGTGGAAAGTAGAAAAGGAAGAATGTGTCGTGTTCCCAAGTTACCTGGCTATGTGAGGTAGCGAGCACAAGAAACTAACTCTCTACTTCACCAGGCCAACTCAAGAGGAGGGGCAACAAGCTTGACCTTCGTGAAATGAGGAATCATCGTACGGAACATTTGGAAAGTTGGAAGGTATTATTATTATTGATATAAAACAAATATAAAGTCATTATTGAAGATATAGTACGATACTATACAAAGAAATCAATAGGGACAAGAGAAATGAACAAGATTCTTTGGATTGATGTTACTTGTAACTTTAGCATAAATCTTATATTTTTGGTTCATTGGTAACATTCAATATTCAGATATGCTTTCACAACTAAAATTTAACTTAGTTCACGTAACGGTGAAAAGTAGTTCTCATACAGAAATGAAACAGCTTCTTATACAGATTTCAATGTATTTACTTCAATGTATTTCAACGACTTTCATTCTTTCTCATTGTCAGTGCCGGATTAAGGCATAAGCTAACTAAGCTTCAGCTTAGGGCCTCACAATGTGAGGGGCCTCTTAGATTTATTTATTAAATCTAAATTTATTAAATAAGTTTATTTTTTATCGTATGGGGGCCTCTTGAAATTGGCATAGCTTAGGGCCTCAGAATGTCATAATCCGGCCCTGCTCATTGTTCTCTTTTACCTCATCGAACTCCTGTTAACTTAGTATATTTTGCTTGGTAATTTATCAGTTCTTGGCCAGAACCCTTAAAAAAATTTAACATAACGAGTGCCTACGTGCGAGTGGAGAATGCCAAAAGGTGCCGTAATCAGTACCGAATTTCTTTCTATGTAGATAGATACCTATTCGTCAGCCCTTGATGTCCGGCACTGAAGTAAACTCCTGAATGTTATGATGTGACTTTACGCGACTCTACAGTAACACTTCTTAATTTAAATAAACAGGGTGTCCGAAAAGTTTCTAACCAAAGAACATTACTCTATTTTAATTAATCAACTAACTTCATCAACATGTTTTAAACCGAATGGGAAACATCCTGAACATTTATAATATGGTTCCATATTCAGAGTTTCACTGAATTTCCCATTAAGTACAGACTTTTTTTGACACCCTGTATACTCCTTCGTGATGTAAAATTCACAACGATTCGCTTTTATCGTCCAAACTGTTACTCGATCTTCAGCCACATTTCTTTGTGAAATTGCACAGACTGTGCTCCTAAAACTGCCTTTTCTGTTCACAGGCGACTTTATCTTCTGCATTTCCTTCCGCGGAGCGTAACTGCGATAGCTATTTGCCTTTGCTTCGCTCCCTTCGTCAAGAAGCTGTTTTATTTCTTGACATTTTCGATAATTCATACTCAAGTATAAATGTAAATAATATTAATAACTATTATCGTCTTGGTTCAGTGGAAAGCATCGAACTAGCAGTCCAAGGGTCCGAGTTCGAATCCTTCGAGCGGCGTGAGTTTGTGGACAAAATTCTGAATCTGAAACCTAAGTGTCCAGTCGACCTAGCAACACACAGTTGTACATGGTGAAAACGCGGGTTCAACACCATGGGGGCGGGGGTTTTCATGCAGCGTTTCGCTTATAAATAAGTGATTGGCTGCGTTTGCCGATAACAGCAAAAAAAAAAAAAACCCAAATAGCTTATACGGGTCGGCACTAAGTCTGTTCTCTTATCCTTTAATTATTAATAACTCTCCGTTTGTGCGTAATATTGATGTAATTGTAACTGAAATAAGGTAATGGCGTTCATTTATAACTTAAGAGTGTTTCAACTCGTTCGTTCCTCTTTCTAAGTTTTAATTACAAACGAATAACAAACGTTACTTAAAAGGAAAGAATTGGCCTTAAAGGCATACAATGAAAATGACTTTCTAATTAAAACGTTAAGAGTCTGAAGAGCTCCAAGATGAAATTTATAATCAGTATAATGGTTAGTAAGAGTTATTTTACTGGTAGTAGGGCGGCTGCAAATAATGGATCAAAAGTACTTCGAGTCTTTCAAGATGGTCATAGAAAATTCAGGAAAAAAATCAATGCCTAATGAACTGAGTTAATGGTGTTTGTTTGAAACATATTTGCAGTAAAATTAAATTAATTTTGAATGCTTTGATTTTATTTTTTTTAGATGGGGGGGGGGGGGGCGGAGAAAGAGGTTTTGGACAATGATTCAAAAGCTAATGGAGAGTTCGATTCATTTTGGCAGAAATGACTCGAGAGGATTCTTGTGTAAGAACTGAACTTAATCGTCTGGCTGAAGCGAGAATAAAATAGCATTGTTATAAAAAGTCTGCAAAGTCAATACCTAAAATCCACACACACACACACACACACACACACACACACACACACACACAGGGCCGCCGAGAGGGCGTGGAAGCCGGGTTTATCCCCGGGTCCCCGGACCTCTAGGGGGCCCGGAAAGAGGGGGGATAAAATCTAAAAATATTAATAAAGCAATTGATTAAATAATAGAAAGGAAATACAATTAATGAACATACATTTTATAAAGATTATCATACTGTATGTTTTGAATAGTGACTTGGACAGATAATCAGTTTGCTTGTTATAAACACCAAAAACATTCATAATAAAATACTGAGTAAATAGGGGGGGGCCCATATACGAATCCTTCCCCGGGGCCCGTGGCAGCTCTCTCCGGCCCTGCACAAACACACACACAATGTGCGCATCTCTGCATAAGCGAGGTAACGACTTTTTCAATTCGTATATTAAAGAAACTAACTAACCAAATATAATTTAACCCAATCTAACCTCAGTGCCATCGAACCGAGAAGTGCGTAATAAGTGTTTGGGACGCAACTGAGGGCTCGAAGGGTGGTTTCTGTTAAATCATTAAATAGTGAGGTATTTGCTAATCTTGTCTAACCTAACCCTAACCAAACCTTAAGTAACCTAACCTAACATAATCAGGACCAACATTCGACAATAATAAAAATATGAAGATTTTTTACATAAATTTCTTAATGTTCCGAGGACTTGTGTTATTTCACAAAAAAATACCTCACTACATCTGTGAATTATCACACATTCGACTACATTTATACCCAGTTGCACGCACACACACGTCAAAACTTCAGAAGTGCTTAAAACTACACATTCGTTTGTGTTCATAAACCTGTACAAAGGTTTACCTTGTACAACTGCACTGCTAAAAGTTTCTTCAAGATCCAGTTAATACTAATTTATAAATGAGGAATAAGATAATAATAGAAAGAATACAAAATGTAAAATATATTATGTGAAAAATAACGTAATTATAAAAACGTTTGCCATTTCGGTTGAAGCTACAATTATCTCATCTTCAGGACACTAAGCTAGGGAAGAGAAAAAAGATATATCTTAGCGGGGTTAATGGGTATTCGCGAGCTTGTACTTGAGAGGTAGGAAGAAGAGGAGGAGGAGGAGGAGGAGGAGGTTGTACACGGTGCTCAGTTTCGGATACACTTTCAATTTTTACAATATAGTTTACAATGTAAAGTAGTTTGGGAAAAAAGTTCGACTTATATAAAGCATAAAAAATTACGAATTGGTACTATTCTGTTATCTTTGGATATTGTTATTTTTTTTTGATGAAAGGAATAAAATTTTGAATACAAAATAATAACAATAACATAACCATAACAATAACGATAAGCGTAATAATTTTTGTATACATCTTACAAATAATGTTTCTCGTTGACCTTTCTCTGAAATTGTGCATTTGTAGTTACCGTGTGACCCGCAAATGTATTCACGAAAAGGACTTTGTCGAGAAGGGTTCGATAGATGATGTTCTACGCAAAATGGAAATGTCGAAGAACTTTTCAATCAAATTACCACTTGATGAATAATTTCGCGCAGTCGACTTTCTAACTATGGAAATTTATAATTTGGGAGATTACGAATCTTCCTGTATGTTTAAGTCTGATATTCAAACACGGAACTGAAAGTGAAACGGTAGGAGTACAATAACGTCTCACGCCCAATTTATGGGGCTTCTTCAAGCAACATAAGAGTACTTACGCAGGAATACCATGATCAAGATTCTGGAGCCTTGCCTGAAAAAACCTTAAAGATTGGGCGCAAAACGTCGCATCAGTATATATATATATATATATATATATATATATATACACACACTGATGCAGCTAGAATATCACACACGAACACGCATGATTTGGCATAATGCAAAATTAACGCTCTCCCCCGGGAATCAAACACGGCACCTCTTAATAGAATGCAAGGAAACAAGTTTCGTACTTGTAATATGCATACCTAAAACCTTCACGCGCACACATACAAGAATAGTAAGACGTACACACTTTATTATTATTATATATTTACGGGAAAGCAGCTCTCTCCTACACCAAGACAGACACGAGAACAACTGTTGTATACGTAATATGCATATCCAAAATCTTTACGCATACACACACACACCATTCATTATTCCATTTATTTATTACGTTCTTTATTTATGCCGAGATTGAGAGCAATTTTCTCCAATACCAAGGCAGGGTTAGAGGCAGTAGCTCCCGCAGGGGGAGGGGCACTTCGACACGTGCCTATTTCCCCGTCGTCCATATTATGTATATAAATATTGCTATTATACGTACTCGTACGAAACTTTTTCCTATAAGCAAATATATGAGGCGCTCGGGCGAATAGAGGCGAATTAGCAATTTCGAGATTTTGGTTGATTCGCCTCGATTCGCCCAAACGCCTCATACACATGAAATGCACAGAAATAAAATTCAGTTATTATTATTATTATCGACAAGATTTTTGGAGTTTTACCGAAATTACGAGGTGATACGAAAACTCGGAAAATTCTTTGATAAAATATAAGAAGCTACAAAAATTATTATCGTATATTTTTGGTAGATTTTCTCTGTCGTTTTATGATATCATCTAGTGATATTTACACCGTTGAATGTATATACAGCTTTGTTTGACTCTAAAATTTATGCAATTTTGCAATTATCAGTGCAAATAAAGTAAGCGACAGAGTTATTTACCGACAAAATTTGTATTTTTTCCTCGATTTTTTACACTGGTGAAACAATTTTATATTTACATGCAATAGCTGACATTTTATATATGAATTGTTATCTATGTGTCAGTGTGCTTTCATTGCTTTTCTTTAACTTATAACAGTATAGATACTAGAGATTACTTATACAGTAAGGTGTTATCTTAAATATCCTCTATAAATTACCAATATATATACAGATAACGTAATGGAAGTGTCCCCCCCCTGTCAGAAAATCCTGAGGGCGCTACTGGTTAGAGGTGTAGGGTAAAAAAGGGATCGGATCGTGAGACTGACACTCGAAAACTTCGACAAGTTGATAGGTATTATTTATTTCGCTAAAAAGATTATATTTAGGTTGGCAGGTAATGAAATGACCCAAGAAGTTTTATACTGAAAAAGAAAGACACTTCTTCCATACAAGAAATAAATAAATTATATACAGGGTGTTCCATAACTTCGGTCTCATTGTAAATTCAATTTAAAATAAATTTTCCTAAAGTAGTACATTAGAACTAAAACAAATGTTCAAATTAATGTCTTGTTTTGGGATCGTTTCTTTTGTTGCGGGTAAAATAACAAGCAATAGTTAATATGGAAGCGAGTTACACTCACGAGTGGGAAAAAAAAAAAAGATTCCAAAACAAGACGTCAATTTGACCATTTGTTTTAGTTATAATGGATAACTTTTGTAAATTTAATTTAAAATAAATTTTCCTACGAGATCGGACTTATGGGACACCCTATACATATATATATTTTTTGTTTCGTAAGAAAGAGTGGAGGCGAAGCCCGAGCAAAATTTCACGTTTACGTAAGGAAGAGCAAAGGTCGAAAATTGAATTTATTTGCCCCACTTCGGAAATGTTACGACCAGGCTTAGAAAAATTACATTTGTAATTTCATCTGAATGTAATTAATTAAACATTTGACTGTAACTGTAATGACAATGTTACATTTTACTATAATTGTAACTGTAACTGAAATAATCCAACTCATCTCAAATTAACTTTTACTTTCGTCAATAATTTGAAAATTTAGTGTTTTTTAACTAATTATTTGAATGAATTAAGTTAAATTAAAAAGTTGGTTAGCAACACTGATTAGCGTTCGAGCGACTCAGTCACTCAGAGTCTCGTACCAATCACCAATCACCATTTGGAATTCAAGGCCGTGGGCTCGTGGCAGGTAAGAATCGGATATTTGGAGGACAAGGAAGTTTAACAAATTGAAACTTGAAAGATTTGAAAGATCGGAAAGGGTGTTCTCAATCGCGGTGTAGAAACATTCAAAAGTCTTCTCTTTATCAAATGTAAATAAGAAAGTGTTTGACAAAACTACTCCTATTTAAATATCAGAGCTGGGCAGTAACGCGTTACAAATAACGGCCGTTACGTAACGCGGTACTTTTTTAGTAACGGTAGTGCTAACGGCGTTACATTTCAAATCGAGTAACTCTTTCAGTAACTACGTTACTTTTTTAGGGAAATACATTCGTTAGTCGTTACTTTTTTATCGTAGCTCGCAATTAGTTTCTTTCGATCCTCACTCATTATTCATTAACCGTTAAAAATTTGTCCTTCACTATGAGCGAGGTGTGCAGGTTGGCCGTTGGCATGCTGGCAGCCTACTCCCATCCACCCTCTCCCTCTACACTGACAACACTGTCAAAGTAAAAAGGCGAAGAACCCTGGAGCAGGGAGGGACCTAAGTTCAACAGAGGTTTCGTCATTCCTTTCATCTGGGCCTTCACGGCACGTTAGCTCTGCATCCTTCCCATCCATTAACTTTAAAAATATGTTTATTAAACTTAACACTCCTATACCATCTAGTGCCGCTGTTAAGCGGATTTTTTCAGTAGGGAAGAATATACTACGTCCGAAACGAGGCTCGCTCTTAAATGCAACTTTTGAGAAACTTGTTTTCTTAAAGGCCAATAAAGATCTTTTGAATAATAGTTCTTAAGTTTGTATATTTAGCTAATAAATTTCAATTATCATTGCTATGCACAATAACTCGTTTGATTCATTTCTTTAGTATTTCGTATTACTGTTTTGCAAAACTAAACTTTCCTGGTATATTCTAGCATTAGTAAATTAGTATCAGTAGTATGCTACATCCTCTGTTATGTTGCAATTCCTAGTAATAAATCTTGCAGTAATTTTGTTTCACTTTTTTTGAAAATATTATACCTTATAAGTCATAACAACGCAATGAAGGCATGCACAGACTTCATAGCCTATGCATTAACCAGTGGATACAAACCAACACATACTCGCACAAGCGAATGTTTATATATAATATAATATTTTATATAATATATATATATATATATATATTATAATATACCTATGCATATATATATAATATACAGTATTTACATTTCATTAAAAGTAACGGTAACGAGTAACGGTGCCGTTACTCGTTACTTTTTAAAAATAGTAACTAACAATAACGGCGTGCATTTAGACTGTAGTAACGGTAACGGTATTACATTTATAAAGTAACGAGCACAGCACTGTTAAATATGCAAATGAAGAATATAAAGAGTGATGTAATACTGCATACTGTACCAGTATATCTTAAAGTTTCCTCTCTCTAATTCAAACTGAAACAACTTGCTTGATATTAAAATATATTGATTCGTGATCCATTGATACTAGGTTCCACTTTTCCTCTTTTTTGAAATAATATACAGTATACAATAAATAAATACACAATTACAGCTATGGGAAAACCATGATGTTGATTGCTAATTGGCGAATATGATCTTACCTATTTAACTAGTTTGATAGATGATGTCATTCTAATTGTAATAGTAATTATATTTGTGACTATCGGAGCCGAAGTAATTATAATTGTAATTCAACATTTCTGAAAAGTAATTGTAACTGTAATTTTATTTATCCTGAAAAATTTTAATTTTTCCAAGCCTGGTTACGACCGCCACGACAAAATGTTGTGACCGTCATAGCATATTATCGTCTATCTCAATTCTAGAGCAAGATATTTTGAGAAACTATAAATGAGCACAAAGATTAATCATCCGACTACAACAACAACAAAAATATATTTGAATCATCTTGCACAATTCGCAGAGTTTGGACAATGTCCACAAAACTTGGATTCTCTGCTTTTTCCGTGTTGCGACCGCCACGCCAATATATATATATATATATATATATATTATATATATATATATATATATATATATATATATATATATATATATATTGAAATAATATATAATGGAACAAATGACGCCAAAATGTACCCGAGAGCATACTTCACAATGCCTCATACCAGTTTCTTCATACCTCCCATACTCAGACTTTTTTAGTCGATTGTTTACTAAAAAAAAATTGCTCCAAATGTTGTGAACATCACCGTTGGATGACTCAGGAGTGAATGCTTTTTAGGAGACACATTTTATATAAACTATAACAACTTCAAAGTAGAAATTACTTTAATGCAATTGGAAAGGAAAATAAATTATAATTATTAGCGTTACACGTGCAAAAAATTCCATTAGAAATGGATTCGTTCAGTTTCAATCATTAATTCAAATTTAATTTGATTACCAGTAAATACTTACCTAAATTATATGCTATATTATACTGCATACTGCTTTGCAGCTTTGAAAACGAAGCTTAACCCCCCGGGCCCCCATACATAACGAAATGTATACATTTTCCTTCTCACTTCTGTCATTTGGGGTATACAATCAAAGTTATTGTTATTTTCTATGAGATTAAATCTACTCTGAGAAATGCTTGTCACACAGACTTGCTTCTCAGTTTTAATTAAAATTTATTCCGAAACGAGTGTGTAACGAGGTTTCGTGACAAGAATGCTGTAATAGATTCTGTAATGAATTTCGTAATGCATCAAAAGAAATCCGACTGAAGTGTTTTAATTTCTGTGAAAACAACTTCGTTCAAATAGAAGGTGGTTCAAAAGTCTCTATCTATTTTGCCGAAATAATGGTATTTTAGGATAAAAATGTAGTAACATAATTAGATGTATATTTATTTATCAAGCTTAGGTCTAAGATTCGACGTGAGCACCATCAGTGTCTCTGCAAATCTCAAATCTGTCCACTGCATTGTAAACGCACACTCTCAAGCATCTCTGGGGTTACTTTAACGACTGCCGCTCAATGTGGGTTCGCAGATCTGCAGGTCTGTAACTCTTGTTTTGTAAACCTCAGACTTTATAAAGCCCCACGCAAAGTCTAATGGTGTTAAATCCGGAGATCGTGCTGCCCAGGGCCTATTTCCACCACGTCCAATCCAGAGATTGGGTAAGAGCTCATTAAGGTACGCCCGAACGATGTTTGCATAGAAACATGGAGCTCCATCTTGTTAAAAGACAACAGTGTCGAGAATGCCATCTGAACGAAACTGGGATTCAAGAAACTGCTGAAGCAGGTCAAGATAAAGTGGCTCTGTTACCGTAGCTTCTGCAAAGAAAAAAGGTCATAAATCTTCCATCATGTCATACCCAACTTTAGGAGAATCTCTCACCCATTCGTACAACTCGGCTGGTTTTTCACTTGCCCAGATACGGCAATTATGTCGATTAACCTTTCTGCATGTGTGGAATGTCGCCTCATCGCTGAAGAGAATGTGGCTTAATAAGTTTTCGGTATGAATTTTTTCAATCAATTCTGTGCACATGGCGGCTCGTCTTGGCTAATCCTTTTCGTGTAACTCATGTAGCACTTGAATATGGCAACTTTTCTTTTTTAATGTTGATTTTAAAATCCTTAGAACAATCGTACGCTCAGTCTACGTGATGCTATGCAAGTTGACATTCTAGGATTTGTTTCAAAGGCATCTTTTACCAATTCGACATTTTCTTGAGAGGTATCTGGACGTCCAGATCCTGCCTCATCATGAACAGATCTCGTTCTTTTAAATTTATTGACCAGCTCGCGGGGCGCACCTAAAGCAAAAGCACCCCCGTGTAATTTCTTTATTTATGGTCAAATTTTGATGAAATTTTCAATATAGAGATTTTCAAATACTAACCGGGCCCTCAATGTTATTCCGATGTCCGCCATTGAAGGCCCGGTTAGTTCAACTGTATGCCCTTGACAAATGGTTAGGTTAAGTCTGTTATTTTCGTTAAAACTAACGAAAATAACACAACTTAACCTGACCAATTGTCAAGAGCATACAGTTGACCTAACCGGGCCTTCAATGGCGGACATCGGAATAACATTGAAGGCCGTTAGGTCAACTGTATGCGTTTTTTTTTTTTTTAGAAAAATTTTTAAAAATTTAATTTTTTTTTTTTAAAAATGGTGCGTTATTCCGATATCCGCCTTGAAAACCTCTATATTGAAAATTTCATAAAAATCTGACCATAAATAAAGAAATTACACGGAGTGCTTTTGCTTTAGGTGCGCCACTCGCGGAATTGTTTTGTGTGTATGTCCTGGTTTGTGAAATCATCTTTCGAATTTTTCTCGAATTTCTTTGTACTTCTTCCCTTGGATACGTAGTGTTACTACCATTACACTTTCTTGTACATCCATCATCATCATCATCATCTATGGCCTGTAAAAATAAAACAAATATAATTATTTCAGCAAAACAGATATGGACTTTTGGACCACCCCGCATTACATTTATATAAATATTTCATATAGTACAAATGCGCGAGTCCTCAGGAGCAAAGATGTACCATTCATACCATTGAATAACATTTTAACAGACGCAATATCTTCAGTACGTATACGTGTGATATTATTTAAAAATGTCAATTGTAAGTTTCATATACCATTTGAACATTTTTTCAATGTTTATGCTTCAGAGTTCTGTCAGATCTTTTCGACCAGTTCCCACTCTTATCCCCATTAAGAGAAGTAATTAAACTATCAATATACAGATTAAAAGAGAGCGAGCAACCTTGTCTAACTCCTCCACTACCCAAACATCTTCAGTCAATCTCTCCACATGAAACATCTACAAGAAGGATTTAGGAAATTGGGGGAGGGGGTGTCTCATTTTTTCTGTAGGGGTTTAGTAATTCTTTATATATTAATTTCTCCGAATGTATAAGATCTTTCACGAATAACATTTTTTTAAATTTGGTTTTAAACTCTTGAAAAGTTTCAAGGTCGCATTCGTGACCAAAAGTCTTCATCTTTGGTTTCAGTTCTATGCAAGACTTTTATGTTTCCATTGTCTCGTTTTCTGCACTGGATTGTGAGTATTGACTGTTAATGTATTCTTACTTATTAGTTTTGAATATCACCTAACATCATGGGCGTCGATCGCTTCTCGAAAGTGTTTGTCAGGGGGGGGGGGGGGGGGGGGAGAACATTTCAGAAATGACAAAGAACAAGAAGTGTGAAGCAGTAGTAACTTCATATATTTTTCGAACAAAATTATTATTTATATTCGTTGAATTCAACTGAAACAAATTACACTTCTGTTAAGAAACTTGCTACTTTAGATACACAGAAAAAAGAGAGACATTCAGAAATTATTAACCATAGATATATTAAAGAAATACACCTTCAAATAAACATGGTAATAAAGAGAAGAGAGAGAGAGAGAGAGAGAGAGAGAGAGAGAGAGAGAGAGAGAGAGAGTTACAAGGCTAAAAAGAAGCCTGGGCTTCACAGTCATTGTATCAATCTCCTCAAGATATATACGAGCCACACACACGCACACATTTTCGATTTTCCATAGGAGTTTAAGCATTCGAAGCTGACGACGCCTAGCATTTATATTATTGTTTTTAAATTAGGATCCTGATTTAGATATACGATTATACATACATATATACATGATTATAGTAACACCACGTCTTATTACCGTTTTTGGTTAAATTAATGGTCAGTGACTCTTAGGGAGCGCGTATTGCTTATTTAACAGAGGCTCTCGCGCGCCAAGTAAGTTAACGACAAGCAAAGAGGTCCTCAGTTAGCAGAAAGAGTCGTTTCTACCCTTTCGAGTCGCTGGACAACGACAGTGTTAAAACTACAATGCCAGATTTGGCCTTGTCACGCCAATCTCCAAACACGCTACCGAGGAATTAGAGATAGGAGAACCTTGAAAAAGGACTAATTCTAAAAAGTTTTACAGGCGAAAAGTTGGATGCAACACTCGAAATCGGTTCTGAATTTTCGTCTTATTTTTGCAACCGATTTAAATTCGGTTAATCATAAGGAGGGATATGTCGTGACGAACGTAACGCCACTTTCCGTCGATTGGTGAAGTCAAGTGATATTGGGTTTAGAATCTAACCTAGCCTATCGCCGCACAGTCTTTATCGGATAGTTAGTTTAGTTTAGTTATCCTAAAAATATTGGTAGTTAAGCTTTACAATGCCATCTACTATTCTGTTTCATCTTAAATAGTTAAATTGATTGTTTATAACACACAAACACACACATTATATATATGATGAATTTCACACTAAAACACGTGAAATGAATGAATGATGCAAACGAAAGGCCTTGGAATCCTTTTTTTCTTTTTCCTTGTGGGTTTGCATCATATATATATATATATATATATATATTATATATATATATATATTATATATATATTATATACAGTATATACAGGGTGAGTCAAAAGTATGCAAACAAGAATTATGCTTTTCAATGCAAATATATATGTATATTTGCATTGGAAAAGCATAGTTTCTATGTTTCCAGACTTTTGACTCACCTGTATATATATATATATATATATATATATATATATATATATATATAAACTGCAAACAACACACAGTATAATTAATGTAAAGAATGACGCTTGTGTAGAAGAGCGTTTCGCACAAGATGAGGAGGGAGAACGAACAAATGAAAAATGAGGTACCACTCGGGAATCGAACCCGGGATCATCCGATTGTTTGCAGTTAAAATGTATATAAGTACGGCATGCGAAGGTGCCCTCTCAGGGCATTGGTTTCTGCTCGTATGTAGGAGAATTACGACTTCTGATTGATCGATGTCCATGGTGTAGTGGGTAGCATATCTGACCGGCAATCGGATGATCCCGGGTTCGATTCCCGGGTGGTACTTCATTTTTCATTTGTTCGTTCTCCCTCCTCATCTTGTGCGGAACGCTCTTCTACACAAGCGTCGTTCTTTACATATATATATATATATATATATATTATGTAATTATTATTAGGCATATATATATATATACACACACATAGCATTACAATATCTTTCAAACTGCCAGACTTTGACCACCTGAAAATATTTTTTGTGTTACATCACAAAGAAAGAGTTATGTAAATATTTCATATAGAGAGAGTGAATACATTCAATTAATATTATATTTCAGTGATACGTATTTTCGAGTGTGATAAAAACAATATCTTTCAATAATGTTTTTTAGTTTCACTTTGTATCGATTGCCATAAGTTTTGCACACAGAAAATATAATATATATATATATATATATATATATACATATATAATATATATATATATATATATATATATATATATATATATATATAAAATTTAATTTTTGCATATAATAAATGTCCGTGAGTTCTTTTTTTTTTTTTTTTTTTTTTTTTTTTTTATCAGGAAATGCCCTGATAGATCGAGTACGAAATATAAATTTTTTCTTTTTTGTTTCAGTATTAACGTATATTTCCGGCCACTCGTAGCTAACTAACTAACTCCTTTCTCCCTGTGGAACTTGCAGTGATTCACGTTATTGATCACATTTCTCCTATGAGATGAACGAGTGATACTGTTAATATTAAAACCATATTATCGTACTAGAGTTATATATTTTTACTGGATACCCCCCCCTAAAAAAAATTATGGTGCTAAAGTTATAGCAATTTTGTTAGCGTTTTAGCGTTTTAAACAAAAGGACTGAGAGCACAATACGGAGAGATTTTTTATTAATTTTTTTTATATATAAATTTTGCTAAAAATGATGCTAATCGTAGTGATTATTTGCATAACTTTGATAAAAGCGGACGTTACTGAAAGATTAGAAATAATTTGCCCTCCCTTCGAGGAGGAAATCATCAGCAAACCTTTTTCTTCAAAGATGCTACCCAGAATGCACGATTCAAATGATGAGTATTGCGAATGCAGAATGACCGAACATGGAACCGCTAAAACAGCAATTGTGAAGTGTGATTTCAACTTTAAAAAGGTAAATTACCTCTATTTAGCATGGATTAGGACATTTACCAATTTTTAAATAATTCGTAATTGTCTTAAAATTTTGCTGAGAAATTAATTATTTTAATGTACAGGGTGTCCAAAATGTCGTGCAGCTGCACGACTATTTTCAATGATTTTACCATTACGTGGTATCACGTATTTCAAATGGGTCTGAAAGAAAAACGAAACTCAATTAGTATTTTACTGGGGGTGACGAGACATTGTGGACACCCTGTACATTCTTAAAACTTTTTAAATTTTGTAAATCCTTAAAATAAAATCATAATCTTTTGAAAAAATTTACGCGCAAAACCTGCATGCGTTTACTACAAACAGAACGTGTCGTGCATCATTGCATTTTTTTTAAAAATCGTTAAAGATACCTCGTACAGTTGGTGATGGTGATATGTCGCCATTTATTCGTGATCATCTTGGTTACGTAAATGAATAATAAGACTGTAGTCAGAATGGAAGGGTGTTTTTTTTTTTTAACTTGTGGCCGACAAGGGAGATCACTCATAATATAATCGCAAATTTTTGTTAAGACAACTTAATGAGAAGCTATAACTATCGACTGTGGACCATAACCACCATCAGTGGTCCCAAAAACGAGCCTTTGCTATGAAATTTTGGAGTTCTTCCTATTCTCGGACCAGATTCTCCGTGATCAATTCACATCGCATGGGTACACTTGAGTACAGAAAATGGTTAATCAAGCAGTTGTAGCCGAGAGATCAGTGCAGTAGTTTTAATGTAATGGCGTAGGCAGCTATAATGGATGCCAGAAAACTTACGAAGTATTCGTTGAGGGACGCTTTAATTCTAATAAATATGAATCCATTCATGAAATCATTTCCCGCAACTGCAAAAAAAAAGTTATATCGCAGCTAAACGCGCAACCATATTGGTCCCCATTGAGGGGACCAAAGGGAGTGAAGAAGCTTCTTCCATAACATAGCAAATTTCAGAGCATCTTGATCGTCAACTTGGTACACTAAGGCCGGACGCACACAGGCTCGTCTCGAGACTCACGACTGACGACTGACGACTCGGGTCGCGTGTGATTTTACATTGACAGAATGGGAGCCCCGCACACTGCAGCGACCGAGACCTATTCTGGGAATCGCGTCTAGTCGTCACGACCCAAGTCGTCAGTCGTGAGTCGCAAGACGATCCTACGTGCGGCTGGCCTAAGACGCTTTACGCATGCGAAGCGAACTTCACTTGAAATTCAGTAAACTCTTGACAAAAACCTAACATCAAATCTCATTTCTACTACGCCAAGACTACTCCTAGATACTCATGAGGCCGATAAAGTCTGTTATGGGCATCCAGTACCCAAGTGAATTACTTGTTACAATGGTACCTCTTTTAGTCTGGTTGGGTTTTTCTATCTATTTACGCGGGTACCTAACATTCTCAATCGAAACGATCGAGTGTGTGTGTATATATATATATATATATATTATACATATATATATATATATATATATATATATATATACAGGGTGGGCCGAAAGTCTGGATCCATAGGAAAATATTTATTTTAATACATAAATTACAACAAATGGTAAATACTTAAAATGAATATCAACTTTAACTCGTAAATGCGTATCCGTGATACTGTACAGTGGTTCGTACTCCAGTATAAACAAATTATAACAAATGCTCAAATTGGCGGCCTCTGACATCGAGCACTTAGGGATGGAATTTATGATTTTTAATAATTCTTCGAATTGACGTTCTCGAGATGCGTGTTTCATTTGATAATCTTCTTGTTGACTTTACTGGCTATTCGTTAAAGTTTCACATACCATTGCAGAGGTATTTTCATCAGTTGCAGTTTTTGGACGACCAGAACGCCGTCGATCATGTACACTTCCTGTTTCTTTGAAACGTTTAAACAACTTGCCAACAGTCGCATGTGTTACTGGATGCTTATCAGGATGATTTCTATTGAATTCGGTAGCAACTTCTGTGTGTGTAGCGCCCTGTCTTGCGTACATGAGCACAAGTTCTACCCGTCTTCTGTTGTTAGATTCGAAGCCATTTCTGGGCTGAAATAAAAAAAGTATTTGAGTATTTATACTGGAGTACGAACTACTGTACAGTATCACGGATACGCATTTACGAGTTAAAGTTGATATTCATTTTAAGTATTTACCATTTGTTGTAATTTATGTATTAAAATAAATATTTTCCTATGGATCCAGACTTTCGGCCCACCCTGTATATATATATATATATATGATGAATAAAACCACGAAGGGAAAAGAAACACAAAGGGGTGCTCAAGCGCTTTCGTCTAATGACATCCTCAGGAACATTGGAGTGAAAGGACAGATCAAGGCAATATATAGGTTACAAAAATAAAACATACATACATCATATACATATACATATATATATATATATATACACATATACATACATATACATATATATAGTAAGCATAGAAAAAATTGTGGGAGGAGCAAACAACATTTGTATGGAAAATTGACACTTATAGCACTTCGGCCGACATTCAATATAAATTCAAATGGCTTGTTTATGAAACAGGTCACAAAAGAATAAAGAAATAAAAATAAATATAAATTGAGAAAAAATTAATTACAAAATAGTGCCTTAGTGATATATATGTCACAGCCTAAATAACCATAAAGAAAATAAACCGACAAATAAAAAACCACAAATATATATATATACACACACATATATATATTATATATATATACACACATATATATATATATATACATATATATACACATACACACACATACACATATACATATATAAAGTAAGTAAAGAAAAATTGTGGGAGGATAAACACATTTGTATGGGAAAAAGACACTTTTAGCACTTTGGCCGACCTTCAATATAAATTCAAATGGCTTGTTTATGGAACAGGTCACAAAAGAATAAAGAAATAAAAATATAAATATAAATATTGGAAGAAAAAAAAATTAAAAATTACAAGATAATGCCTTAGTGATATAGTATATGTCAGCCTAATTTCCTAAATAACCATAAAGAAATAAACCAACAGATAAAAAACCAAAATTGTAAGTGGAGTCTACAAATTCAAGCTCAAAAGGAAGTTTACAATCAATTTAATAGATGATGCCAAATTGATATATATGTCACAAAGAAATAAAGAAATAAACCAAAAAAATAAAATAAAAAATTAAAAAATAATAAAAAATAAATAATAATAAATTGAAAAATAAATTTTAAGAGAGACCAACCAATTATAAGGGAAAGATTACCAAAGGTTTTTTTAGTTATTGTCTGAATCATGCATATTATGGTCACAAACGAATAAAAAAGTACAAGTAAATATAAATTGGAAAACAAAATGCCTAGATGATATATAAAGAACCATAAAAATATATACAACATATATACGGTATATATACGAATATAAACGCAATATATACAGAATATATATATATATATATATATATATGCATAAGGGAAAAAATTACCAAAGATTTGTTTTTATAATTATTGTCTGAAAAAACGGTAGGTCGCAAAAGAATAAAGAAATAAAAATAAATATAAATTGAAAAAATTACAAATAATACAACTACACATGTATACCCGCATAACCAAATATATATACATATACGTACATATATACAAACACACACACACACACACACATATATATATATATATATATATATATATATATATATATATATATATATATATATACACATACAAGCTTGACCTTCGCGAAATGAGAAATCATCGCACAGAACCTTTGTAAGGTTGTAAAGTAAGGTAAGGTACATACACACATATATACATATACGTAATATATACACAAACATACATACATATACATATACACACACACATACATACATACATATACATATACACACATATACATACACACACATTTAACTGCAATGACCACGCACATACGCACTGGATATCAGTGTAGTTTTTTCATATAACAATATTGTGAAAACATCATAGTAAAAAATAGCCCTACCAATAATTTAGGCATTATCTATAAAATTGGGTGTAAGCAATGTGATTCCTTTTACATAGGTCAGACGGGAAAGGATTTGCAAACGCGTGTAAAACAGCATCAATATTCCGTTAGAACGGGACAGTTGTCCAGTGCCCTTTTTGTCCATTTGTCAGAGTTATCCCATTGTATTGATTGGAATAATACTTCAGTTTTGTTTCACTCTAGCAACATTGTTAATAGAAATATTCTTGAGTCGGCTATAATTCAACTTACAAATAACCTTAACATGAGTAAAGGTCTGTT
>JAJOZX010000393.1:832500-870000 GCA_023014485.1 Bathynomus jamesi
TGGATGATTGTTTCGGCAGCTCATAATGGAACTTTGCATTTGATTTTAAATAATGTAAAAGCTAAAGAATCTGACATTCCAAAATTGCGAAATAGACATATCCATTTAATTATTCGGACTTTACTCGTTGTTTAGGTTCGTTACATGAACTTTGAGGACACGGTCATAAAGGAAGTGGCAGGTCCTCTCTCCTCTTCAGGAGTGCTGACACTGAGCAAAAAGGAGATTCATGCCTGGGACGGAATAGAATTCACGAACTCAACATTCAACCACATTGCGCCATTTTCCTTTAATGTTACTCACAAGGTAAGAAAAAAAAATTCACTTTCTTAGTAAAGAAAACAAAAAAAAAACTCAAATCCTAAAAAAAACCACTTTCCAACTTCCAGAAAACCATTTTCCAACACCATTTGTTTTAAGCGGCGTTCCAAACTGAATTAAAGACTGCAATATTGCAGCGAGAAGTTATATTTAGACCCAGTGCGTTGAAAAGCACGACATTTAAGAAAAACCAATATAAATAATATGATATTGGTCAACGTATATTACTCTTGTTAAGGCGAAATCCATGGTTTTGGTTAAGTGTTGCCTTTTCCTGCGTGAAATATCTCATTACTCTCGTTAGTTTCAACCGATTTAGATTTAATTTTATTAACAACTTTATTAATATAAAATTATAATTTTTATTAGCTATTTTCAGTCGGTACGTTTTTCATACACAATTATAAATATGTGAAATTTAACAACATTAAAAAGTCAGTTTTGTACACTTCCATTTCCCTATGACATGAAAATGCTTTGCCGTTTGGTTGCGTGTTACGTGTCCAAATAGGTAAATGAAAGATTCCTATCAGAATTAGGTTCCAAATTGGGGACCGCATAGACAATAACGAGGAACGTACTGGCTCTCTTTTCGACCCTATATACTAAAAAGGAAACCTCAATAGTCAATGTTAGGAAGCCTTTATTATTTGAACCTTTATTATTACAAAATACTTAATTTGGTACTTTTGACTTCAGTGCTTTAAAAATTTCCCTGTTTACGGTGGACGTAAGACATTTTTTTAATTTTTTAAGTTTTTAAACAACTGATTTCAGGACGAAATGGAAAGATTTATCGTGAAACAAAGCAAATTCGGCAAACTGGAGAAAGGAGCAATTACGGCTACAGGTGATATCGATGTGTCCGTTACTAACTGTTCCTTTTCTGAACTCGGTTCTTTGGCAATCCAGGTAAAGATTTTTAATAAACTTCTAATATAACGTTGGACAGGTAAGATAAACGAGATTTAGATCCATTTTGAATTAGAGTTAAAACTATTTTTAAAGTGACTAGGGAATGGCAAAAGTTGTAATGTTGCCACCTAACGCTTCTCATATGTTGGGTGGATCAACTCACACAGCCGTACTTGACCGGGTGGAATCAAAGGTTTTTCGCCTCATCAATTCCCCGCCTCTTACTGAATGTCTTCAATCCCTCTCTCTTCGCCGCAATGATGCCTCACTCTCCCTTTATTATCGCTATTATAACGGACACTGCTCTTCTGAACTCTATGACTGCGTGCCTCCTCCTTTAAGGAGAACACGCAGTACCCGACTTTCGACACACTCTCATTCCTTTTCTGTTCAATTCTCTAACGCGAGAGTTAATCGGTATTTTCAATCTTTCATTTATTTATTCGGTCAACTCTGGAACGCTCTTCCTCAATCCATCTTTTTTCCTATGACCTTCAATCTTTCAAACGCAGTGTGTTTACGAATCTTGAAAACCTTGGACCTTGATTTTTGGCTCTTTTCTTCCTCTATGGGAAAGGCGTTTCTGCGGGCACTTGCCCTTGGTCCGCTTTCATGTATAAACAAAACCCGTGTGTAAGGGAGCTTACAACTGACGTAGTGCCACCTACATATAGTTGATTGCTTCCAACCTTTGTGCCATTTAGTTCTACAGATCTACAGAAGCTAAGGCTAACAAAGACCCTAAGATCCATCGAAGGTTAGCCCGAGAGAAAGGAAAGAGTAGAGGGTTAAGAGAAGAGAATAAGAGGTTAAGTACGTAGCAACACCTATCATTCGTGGGTTAACATTCATTCAGAAAAAGAGAAAAAAGACTTACCATCATCATCCGCCGGCCAGTGCCGACAAATCAGAAAAATAGTCGGAGAGAATAGGAAAGATTGCAGAACGGTCCTCTACTCCATAGGGAGTGAAAGATGAAAAGAAGTAAAATAAGAACAAAACTTAGAAAAGATTGTTAATAAAGTTTTATTCGTAACTCACGCTGTAATTTACATTAAACTGATCAATATTTAATGTTAGGAGACTTGCGTAACTTTGTGAGTCTTCTAGCAGAACTTCCTTAAGCAGGGCACCAGCTACTCCAAATTGATGTATTCTGTTTAGTCACCTACGGACCAAACACCGGTGTCTTTTGTTTTAATTTTGTTACCTTCAAGTAACAAAACGTTAGTAACAATACCAATAACTGCGGGAATAACCTTGTTTTAGTTAATTTTAAAACAAATTACCAACAAAAATTTATGCTACTGAGCATTCACACGCGAATACGTGCCACGCATCAGTGTGCCACTTTAGGTACGTGCGAACAAACGGTGCCACATAATAGTGTCGTATAAATCTGGTTTAATCTTAGAACTGTCAAATCAGCGCTTAATCCTAATCCAGTTAATTTAGTTAATCCACTTCTAAATCCAAATATCTCCCGGATTTGGCGTGGATTCGTTTTAGAACCCGGATTCAAATTCGAGTTATTATTTTGGACTTTGAATAACCATTATTTTCAAATTAAGATTAAATTTTTTTTATGAAAAAGCACTTGAGAGGAGTTTTCTATGTTGCACAAATAAGAACCGGGACTTCGTGTCTCCGTTATCCGTGACTGGGGCTCAGATAAATCTCGGGGTTTACGTCCAGCACTCTTTGCAGGGTCGGCGAGAGCTGCCACGGGCCCCGGGGAAGGATTGGTATATGAGCCCCCCTGTTTACTCAATATTTTATTATGAATGTGTTTTTTGTTTATAACAAGCGAACTGATTATATGTCCAAGTCACTATTCAAAACATAGAATATGATAATTTCTATAAAACCTATGTTCATTAATTATATTTCCTCTGTTATTTAATCAATTGCTTTATTAATATTTTTAGATTTTATCCCCCCTCTTTCCAGGCCCTCTAGAGGTCCGGGCCCCGGGAATTTAACCCGGCTTCCCCGCCCTCTCGGCGGCCCTGACTCTTTGCATGGGGAAATGGGGGTTTACAAGTATTAACCGTTTTTATAACTCCTTAACAAAACCATATTCCAACACACTTCATAAATTAAGGAAGGGACAGACACGTATTTTGATTTAGCTATGTCTCTTATCTGTGTCTGTAGTACAGTGTGATTTGTAAAGAATTTACTTTACAAGACTAAAAAACCCTTATTTAAAACGATCTGCCTCGCAGAGAAAAATACTTGGTTGCAGTAACCATATATGTGGTTGGCTATTTGTCAATCAGTCCTAACTCCTAATGATTAACTCAACCATTCAACTAACCATGCTTATTTTTTGTAACAAATTTAAATGGTTAGCACAATCATAGCATGGTTAAATGAACCATTTCGACTGGTTGGCAAACAGTTATCTATTTAGTTGGTTATTGTAGCAAAGTTTTTTCCTCTGTGCTACTTCAATTCCGTTATAATGTCACTTAGGAAAAAAAAATATCACAGTTAAACACGCGAACTAATTAATGATAACTTAACCGCCATCAACGTCCGTTAATGTCCGCTATTCTAGGTAAGAGTGAGTGGGCAAATGTCTTTCTCCAACAACGTGATAGAGGATTATGCCCCTGACAGCCTCCTAGGCCTAAAATGCAAGGACGACTCGAGAGTGAACAACAACACCTTCTTCGTTTCCACCGAACAACGAAAGAGAAAAACTTCCTATTTTATGGATCTGTGTGGAACACCCAAAGTCAGTCTTAATCAAAGAATGAACGCGTTAATAATAATTGAATCATTAAATCGATGTATTTAATTAGTTAAAAAGTGAATCATAATTAAGGGAATCAGTGTGAAGTTTAGTAACGCGTGAATGAAAGATGAATGCGTTAGTGACAATAAAATGCAGAATAAACGGAAATAGAATAGAATACGTTAAGTAACCGGTAAAATCCTATTTTAATACGGTAAATTAAATCCCAAACCAATACGGTAAATTCAAAAATTATTCCAAAATATATATATATATATATACATATACACACGAGGGTGGGCTGAAAAGTAATGCCTCCACTTGAATAATTCTGGATTGTATAGAGGTAGCCAAATAAAACCGGTTTTTTGTTGTAACTTGATATCCCCACTCCATTCAGATTGTGTAGAAGTAACCAGATAAAACCGGTTTTGTGTTATAGCCTAATATAGCCTACACTCATCACACGTTGGTTCAGTATAGGTTACAATGGAAAGGCGTAAAGACGTTCGCTTCAAGCAACGTGCAAGTAATTGAATTTTTGACCGCGGAAAGTGTTGCTCCCATAGACATTCATCGGCGAAAGCAAGCTGTGTACGGCAAACAGTGTGTTGATACGAGTACCGTTCGACGTTGGGCGAAGCAGTGTAAAGAAAGAGAAGCAGGGCAAAAAGATTTGCGAGACAAATCGCGAAGTGGAAGGCATGTAACGGCAACCGACGAGTCTCATCGGAACTACGTTGACGAACTGATTCGCGGAAATCGTCGCATTAAACAAAATGAAATTGCTGCAGTGCTCGATATCTCCAAAGAGCGAGTAGGACGCATTATCAGTATTCTCGGTTATCGAAAGGTCTGCGCCAGCCGGGTGCCTCGCATGCTCACTGCCGAGATGAAAACTGAGAGACTACGCATTTACCAAGAAAATCTGCAGCGCTTCGAAAATGAAGATTAATTTCTGCACAGCAGTGTGACAGGAGACGAGACGCGGGTCCACCATTATGACCCTGAAAATAAACGGCAATCCATGGAATATCGGCACAAAAATTCACCGCAACCAAAAAAATTCAAAGTTAAAAAATCGGCTGGAAAAGTGATGACTGTTTTTTGGGATATCAATGGTGGTGTTCTCGAAGACCTTACAGAAAGAGGGACAGCAATCAACTCCGCACGTTATATTGAAACTCTGAAGTTGAAAAAACGGATCAGGAGGGTTCGCACTAAAAAATGCAGTCATTGTTCACCATGACAACGCACGGCCTCACACCAGTGTTCAAACGCGGGAAGCAATTAAGGCTGCAATTCACCGTCTTGCCGCATCCACCATATATCCCCGATTTAGCACCATGCGATTTTCACCTCTTTCCTAAACTTAAAGAACATCTCCGTGGAAATCGCTACGAGTCTGACAAAGAAGTTAAGGCCGCTGTGGAATTTTGGTTTCGTAGTCAAAGCTCCGAGTTTTACCAGGATGGATTTCAAAAACTCATTTATTGTTGGCGTAAATGTATCGAGGTTGAGGGTGATTTTATAGAAAAGTAAATGTATCGTTTTGAAGAATAAACTCTAAGGTACATATCTGCTTTTGTTTCGCTATAATCCTTCATCCCGTTTAAAATTTATTTGAGTGGAGGCATTACTTTTCAGCCCACCCTCGTGTGTGTGTATATATATATATATATTATATGCGGTAGTTACAACTAATATACATTTTTGGTAAAAAGTGCTTAAAATTAATCAAAACCTACGTGAAAATTACACTGGGTAACAAAATTTGAAAAATTTCTGTTTATTGTGATTTTTCTGTCGTTTCTTAATGATTTCGGGGCGCTGATTCCGAAAATGATATTGGTTTTGCTCTATCATCAACCGTTTCAAAAATATAGGTTATCACACTTTTCATATGGCAAAGTATATAAAGAAGGCTAACAAATATTTTCTGAAAATAAAAACACTGGAAATTAATGTTTATTGAGCCAAAATTGTTTGACAAACCCAAAATGGTGCAAAGGATATAATATATATCATGAGGAGAACCGATAAGAGAATAACAAGCCTCGTTATGCAGTGTGCGTTCCTTAAAAATGCACTGAAGAACGCGACTTCCGCGTATGAACATTCTTATCCTTTTTGATCAGCGACCATACGTAGTCTCCCATCATGGAAGCATCCCAATCAATGGCCCTGGTACCTTTTCTTCATCGTTTGAATATCTTGATGAAATCTTTCGCCATGTTCTTTACTCACATCGCCCAGGTTATCACGAAAAAAGCCTAGATGTGAATGCAGATAGTGTAATTTTACAGACATACGGCACCCCATTTTGTCATAGCACTTTATCAAGTTTGACACTAACTCCTTATAGTTTGGTGCTTTATGGTGCCTAAAAACCCACGAACCACATCACGGAAAGCACACCAAGCCTCTTTTTCGATCGGAGTCATCTTGGCTTCAAGGTTCTTTGAATTTAACAGCGCCTTGACTTGTGGTCCTACAAAGATGCCAGCCTTGACTTTGGCCTCAGAGAGTTTAGGGAACATGACCCGAATCTGTTGGAACACTTCCCCTCCAAAATCTAACGCAGTTACAAACTGCTTAATTAGACCCAACTTAATATGGAGAGGTGGTAGCAGAACTATGTCAGGCTTCACAAGAGGTTCCCTGAGTACATTGTACTTTCCTGGTTGCAGTCCTTCACGTGGAGGCCACTGAACTGTTTTATAGTGCTCAGTTTAAGCCCTGCTATCCCACAGGCAAAGAAAACATGAATATTTAGTAAACCCTTCTTGTAAACCTAACAAGAAACCAATCATTTTGAAATCACCACACACGTCCCAGTTATATTGTTCATACCTGATTTGAGTGAGCAGTTGTTTGACATTTTCATAGTCCTCTTTCATTTGAACAGAATGTGCAACTGGTATAGATGGATATTTGTTCCCATTGTGGAGTAGAACAGCTTTTAAACTCCGAGTTGAACTGTCAATAAACAGGCGCCACTCTGAGGGTATATGTGTTAACCCAATAGCTGTGAATAGACCATTAACCTCGCTGCAATAACAGAGAGAGCCATTGACATCGTAGAACCTTGCAAACTCTTCATGCCGCTTTCGGTATACAGTGCTCTTGCAGTCTTCTCCAAGCAAATTCCACTGAGTCTGGAGGTCAGAAGCTCAGACCCTGATTTCGTCAGACCCAAATCTCTAATTAAGTCGTCTAATTCCCTCTGATTTGGAAAGTGAGGGTTTGTACTGAAAGTTACTGTATATTCTTCATCATGACTGTCCTCACCAGCCGACATCTCAGATGAGCTAGCTGCATCATCATTTTCAACCTGCAAAGCAAAGAAACAAAATATAGGCTAGGCATAGCTATATATGTAGAAGAGCATCAGCACTAAGAAAAATCGACACATAATGACCCACAGTCTGTAAATACAGAAGGTAAAGTAATGGATAGATACCTGTTCTGGTGGACGTGGTATTGGAAGACCTTCGCCATGTGGTACAGGAACTATGGACGACGCTATGCTTGGATACTGAAGAGTCTGCCTTCCTTTAACTTTCCTGTACTTAGAAACATCTACCATGCAGTAGTAGCAATCGTCGTGGTGGCTCTTTGGTTCTCTCCATATTCTGGGTACCGCAAAGGGCATTGCCTTGCGTACTCCCCGCAGTCACCCTTCAATTGTGGAGCGGCAGCTTCCACAGATCACATGGGGTGCCCAGGGCTTATCTTGGTCACCCATAGGCATACCAAAATAGAGCCGATACGCGATCCAGAACTTGGTGCCTTTCACAATCTTGTGCGATACTTGCTTGGGGCCTATGTAATACCCACAAACGTAGCAGAATATACCGGCGAGTGTTTACAAGCTCTAGTTGCCATTCTCTTTACCAAACTGTACTACATTAATCATAACCTGCAGATATAGAGAGAAGAGTTATTAAATCTGCAACAGATTCCAGATTCCAGAAAAAAGATGTATTCACAACACTGAAATAATGTTCGCAATAAAAAAGGATCGATAACACTCAAATTGTCAGTACAGAGAAGCACAGAAACAGTACCTCAATGCTGGTAACTATCAGACAAACAACCTGCTTTCTTTGTGTGCTCACACTTACTGACTTCTCAGACTCTGCGCTCTTCTTTATATAGCACAGTGGAAGTTTCGGGCAATTTCTAGAGCAAGAAACTGTCAACGAACATCCGGATTGTTCTCAGTAATTCCTGATTATTCTGATATTGCTGCGCCCATAACAACATTATACTGGTAAAACACGAAAAATGGATTATCTCTGAAACCAGTGATGATACACACAAACCAAGGCCAGATTTGGACTCAGCGCCCACAAATGCATATAAAACAAAAAATTCTATATAAACAGAATCAGTGTTACACAGTGTTATTGACTGCCCGGTTAGGTCAACTGTACGCCCTTGACGAATGGTTAGGTTAAGTCGTGATATTTTCATTTAAACTAACGAAAATATCACGACTTAACCTAACCAATCATCAAGGGCGTACAGTTGACCTAACCGGGCAGTCAATAATTTTCACGTGTTTCGATTAATTTTAAGCAACTTTTCCCAAAAATGTGTATTAGTTATAGCTACCGCATATAATATATATATATATATATATATATATTATATATATATTATATATTATATATATATAATATACATATATACACACACATATATATATATATATATATATATACATTAGTGATGTAGGTCACATCCGCATAACATCCGCACATTTTCTCGCATCCGCATCCGCATCCGCACTTTGGACTGCGGATGTGGACCGTTGAGATAAAATGTCATTAATAAGCGGAAATTATCAAATTCTACTATATTAATAGAACTAGTTCATTGTGCGCAAAAGTGATGCAAGCGACAAGACGAGAGGCTGTTCTTGTATGAAGTTACTCTCTTGCAACCTACTTAGATCCACGTTACAAAGCTAAGTTATTTTCACCTAGTACATTAGAACGAGTTAAATCATCACTTGGCAAAGCAGTTGAAGAGCTTCAATCTCTTGAATCTGTCGCTTCGCCACCCACCAAAAGAATAAAAGTTTCAGTGACAGAACCAACACCTTCAACAAGCAAATCTATCACAGAATCTGTCTCTCAGTTTCTTGAGTCAAGCAGCAATGACGAGACCTACGCGATGTCAAAAGATGTAGTAAAAATGATCGAGAGCTATCACCAAGAAAAACGCCTGGCTGCATGTGACAATCCTATTAGTTGGTGGAAAAATACGCAGAATATCTATCCATACTTGAGTAAACTTGCAAGGAAACATTTAGCCTGTCCTCCAACAAACGTACCAAGCGAGAGATTATTTAGCAGTGCTGGATTAATATATGATGAAAAGAGAAACAGACTGGCAGCAGAAAAGGCAGAAAAATTAATGTTCCTTAAGCATAACCTTCCTATAATTAAGTTTGAACATTAAACGATGAACATCTTAGTTTACTTTATTTTAATTACTCATTTATAAATATGCCTAATAAAACTTTAAACTTAATATAAATAGTTATCAAGCTAATTAAAGATCTCTTTCTATAAGGGTGGAGGTTGGGGAAAGAGGTCGGTGGGGTGCATTTGAGTTGGGTTCACGTCCCGCATCCTGGTAACACAATTATGGTTTCTAATTGTGTTCTAATTGTGGCTGAAACTCAACAAAATATAACGAATTTATTTGCAGACGAATTCACTAATTGATTTCTATATTAGTTAGATGCTTGATATTATTTTATATGTTCAGAGAAAAGTACAGCAATTATTGTACACTTAATCAATTATACTACATTATAGCTACAGTTCTCTCTATATAATAACTTATTATATACGTTAAACACAACAAATCTCGAATATATCCTAAAAAATAACGAAAATGTAGACATCCGCATCCGCATCCGCGGATGTTGAAATCAAACATCCTCATCCGCATCCGCAGATGTGAAAAAAATGACATCCGCTACATCACTAATATACATATATAATATATATATACACACACATATACACATATTCTGTTCCTCCTTGATAATGTGAATATATCACGAAAGCGCTCGGACTTTGTGTTTCCTTTTCCTTGTGGTTGTTTGCTTACATATATATATATATATATATATATATATATATATATATATATATATGTGTATACACATATATATATATATATATTCACAGTATATTGAATATATATATTTTGAAATAACTTTTTAATTTATTGTATTAATCTCGGTTTAGGATTTAATTTACCGTTTAAAATAGGATTTTACCAAGTAACCTTCCTCCAACCTTCGTCAGGTTTCTTACGTCGTGATGACTAAATCAAAGGCTGGTGGATCATCCGCCGTTACTTCAGTCGTCGCGATTACCATCCTTCTGGTACTGTGTCTGGCGATAGGAATGCTACTCTGGGCATGGAAAAACAGGTCCTTGCTTAGGTTTTACTACCAAAAGAGCGATACACCTCTCTGGAGGGAGGAAAGGGCTCCTGACGGAGAGGAAGATACCTCTACTCAGGATAATAACGCCATCAGCGTCGTCCATAACCCATCGTTTTGTGATCAAAAGTTTAACTACTGAAGATGAACTCGAGTGAATAAATGTCCTTTGTCATTCATTGCCATCTTAAACTCCTACGTTCCTACGCAAATAAAGCGCTCGCGCATCTTATTTCCGATATATTTTGCTATACTTTTCTTAATTATAATTATATAAAACAAATTTAATACTAACAGATTACAATACAAGTTATTGTTTAGGGTAAAAATTTTAGGGTAAAATTTTTCCCCCAATACGCAGCCTTTACCATTATTAAGTTATAATATAAGTTCTTTATCGCTTGTAAATATATCTTAAGTCATTAATATTAAATTATACGAGCTAAAATCTTTATTTCTGACATAACCACATGTCTTGGGAATACATTTCCCACCATCGCTGCATTATAAGATAGGGCAAACAACCAAATTACACGCTTTTATTTTATTTATTTATTGTACATTTACCGTAACTTTTTGAGATCCGCGTAAACTATGTTAGCCTCATTTATGTTATGGAGATGAATAAACTGTTGTGGTAATACTTGATTAATATCACCGTGTCTGTATACGCAAGAACTTGGACTTGTATGTATATTTTCATTAAATATTACATTATTTTGGTCTAATATTCCATCAAGTATTTTTTATCCTAAATTAAGATAAAATTTGGCTTCATTTTACTGAAAATATTATATATGAATTAACTAAAAAAAAAAAAAAAAAAAAAATTACACGTACGAAAGGAGATCACTATAAAAAAATAGTCTTATTCAAGGAAGTTAAGAAAAAGTTGAAAAATCAGTGGAAGGAAGGATTAGGCCATTGGTTCTCAACTCACTTACTTCCATTACCCACCTGAAGCATTGGCGCTCACCCCCGTTACCCCTGATGACGCATAAATTAACCAAAAGTTAAAGTAGTAGTTTATAATCATACAATTGTCTTTATACATCACTTAAATAAAATATGTATGGCTTCCATTAACCCCCCTGGATATCCCAAATTACCCCTTTGGGGGTAATTACCCACTGATTGAGAACCCCTGGATATCCCAAATTACCCCTTTGGGGGTAATTACCCACTGATTGAGAACCCCTGGACTAGGCAATGGCGGAGTTAGTGATGGGAGGTGGGGGAAGGGGGGCAAAGGCCTCTTCAATGTGGAAAATATATAAAAAGTACACATTTCTACGTGTGCAATTTATGTTTGAGTTTCTCTGAAGTTGAACTAGAAAAAAAATGACTTCCGTCAAAATATATAATTTTTACAAATAAAGTCTTCCTCTAAATTCTCTTAAAACTTCAAATTTGCCAAATTGAAATTTGATTGATAACTCCCTCCCCCTCCCCGATGGAGAATTCCTGAATGCGCCACTGGACTGGACTATGCCTAATCCCCACCGACCGGACGAGACATTTTTTCGATATTTCTACTTATCTTTAACTAAGCTAACTTAGCCTATCTTAATATAAATAATTCACAGGGCATTTTTTAATAAATGTCGGACTGCGTTCTGGCCACGATCGTAATACTGCTTCCCATTCGGCAGTTTGATGGGTGATTGTGACTGTCCTCCGCATTCAGATGATGTAGTGACCCGTACACACTATTGAGATTTCCATAAAATGTAGCCAAAATACCAATTTTAAAAATTTGAGCTGTGGTTAAGATTTTTGCAAACTTTTTAACCTATATTGAGTAAAATATCCAGCCTTTAAATTTTTTTTATTCCTTTCTTTTTGGCGACATTTTTACAATTTCTTTTTTTTTAATTTCTTTTGCTATATTTTGCACAAATCTGTCGTTTATCTTATAAACTTTATTCTATTGACTTTTACTATAATTTAACGTTTTATTTTTTTAAATTTTTATTAAATATAATCAAATTCGGTAAAAAAAAAAAAAAAAAACTTTTTTTTTTATTGTTTAAATAAAGTTTGTATATTTTTTGCTAATATTTTACTTTGGTGCTCTTCCAATATGTGCTCTACCGCGAAACTGTGATCTACCATATTCCAATACGTGCTCTACCGTGAAACTAGCCTTATAAGGCTAACTAACGAAAATATCATGACTTAACCTAACCAATCGTTAGGTCAACTATACGCCCTTGACGATTGGTTAGGTTAAGTCGTGATATTTTCGTTAGTTAGCCTTATAAGGCTAACTAACGTACCTGCTGTTAATCCGAATAATCTAAGGTAGATCACGTATTGGAATGTAAATTTTAAGGTAGGGCACATATTGGAAGAGCACATTTACTTTAACATACAATTAACTTATAATTTTAATAATTAACACGTAATTTTAAAAGTAAATATCACCCTTTTTCTTCGCTTATTTCAAATCTATAACTATACACATTAAATGTGAATATTTGAATTTCAGTTTCTGTTTGCCCCAATATGTCCACGAGTTAAAAATTCATCCAAATCACGTATATCATTAATTTTCCCTTTGCATTTTCATCATTGCTCATTTTCTGACATAAAGGCTGATGCATGTCAATTAATTGACTCGTAAAAGCGACAGATTTTCAAATTCTTTCTGTTTAGCCCTTTAAAGACTGAAGGTACAAATTGCTAACGTTTCAAATACAAGCATTCATAACTTAACCCTACAAAAAATTCAAGGCTTAAAAGGGTTAAAGTCATCAGAAACTACATAAAAATGGTTTTAGTTTTAAGACAATTCGCAAAAGGTGTTATATTCTCAAACTAAAGACGAGACGAGGACCATCCTCAACTCTGAAGAAAATTAGCTTTGTCGTCAGAGGATGAAGACCGTTTAACCAGTTACCAGCCTATGTGAGATAAAAAGCTCAAGAAATCAATTCTTTTTCTTTATTAAGCCAATTATATAGGGTGAGGCCATGAGCCTGACCTTCACGCTATGAAAGATCGGCGCTCGGAACTGCTTCAAAGGTTGCAAAAGTATTAAAATTAATGCGAAACTTAATATAGCTAAAGACTCGAATTTGCTATTCAATGCGCTTCTGTCATTTTCGTAAAGGTATCAATCACACTGTATGAAATAAATTAAACTTACTCTTTAAGGAGTTATACGATAAAGATCGTATCGTCGTAATCCAAAAGGTACGATTGCGAAAGATCCTGAACCTGATCCGCAAGAACCAATTCAGAAAGAACTCGAATAACTGAGCAAGATCTTAATCCGAAATATCAGATATGTTGAGACGTTTCCATCCTTATTATACAAAAGTTTTCTTTCGGAGGTCATAAAGGTCGAACCGTAAAGGTTACATTGAATTTTTATTGGTTTCACTTACACGTAATATAAGGGCAAATAAATGCGATATAAATGCGAAAAGGGAAGCATATACGTAAGTGCTAAGTAGCAATGAAAGGAGAAAAGCACTCGGTGACGTCAACAGCCAAATAGCCGATGACGTCACTGCCTAGTTATTCCCTCTATCACAACTTCCGTGGTTTTTGCGAATTCTAAATTTAAAGATTTAAAACGACGAAGAAAGGAAGAAAGAAAGAAAAAGAAAAGAAAGAAAGAAAAAGAAAAAAAAGAAGATGAAGAAAAATAAAAGCAAAAAATAGCTCCAGAATTTTCTCATTCGTCTTTTGGCCTAAGTTTTGTATTCAGGGATTCAGCCTCACTCTAAAGAGACTTCCATTACTGCGAAGGATCAATAACTCCTATTATTAAACCCAGACACTGCGCGGTTAGACAATAGATATGATATTCAAAGGCTCTATATTCATTACTGTCCATGTGAAGCGTGTACAAAATGGTTTACACTTTACAAAATAGCAAAGTTCCCTTCTAAATTCGAAGCTCACGAGAGTAGAAGTGCCATTTAGTAAACAAAATAATTTAGCTTTATTATTTATGTGTAGTATTAAGTAAAATTTACTTTTATGGAAATTGAAAGGAAGTCTTTAAAAGTAAATTAAAATAAGTTAACAAAGGATGATATTTCAGCGTGATTAAGACTTTCCTTTTTTTCAATTAAGGAAAAAGTCCTTTACTTAGAAGGGAAAAAGGGTGTGTGGGGGGAAGTATTGATAAAATAAACGTTACAGTCATTATGAAATAGGAGGTAAAGCAAGCTTAAATGAATTTATTCGTATCGAATTTTGTCCTATAAGCTTTAGGCTTTACCGATCACATATTTCGTAACTCGCATGGGAATGATAATTTTATAAATTAGAATAAATGGGAATTCGGAAATGGGGTCCCACTTTCTTTAAGAATATACAGGGCGTTCCAAAAAAGTTACGCACATTTAAATTTTAAAAAAACAACATAACTTCTTAAATATTAGGTTTATAGCAACTGGTTATCATACTCGATACAAAATGTTTTTCTCAATAATTTAAGTTGTGGTGTATTATTTCTTTAATAATTAATTGGTATGTCCATCATGTATGGCTAAAAGGTAAAACGCAGATGTACACACACACACACACACACACACAAATGGTGCGCATCTCCGCATGAGCGAGGTACCACTTATGCGGTATCTAAACAACTAATTAACCGAACTTAATCTAACTTAATCTAACCTTAGTACCATCGAACCGAGAAGGGAGTGATAAGTGTTTGGGACGCAACTGAAGGCGTGAAGATTGTTTCCTGTTAACCCTTTACTGCCCAAATATTTTGTAGGGTTAAGTTATGAATGCGTGTATTTGAAAGGTTACAAATTTGTCCTTTTGGGCAGTAAAGGGTTAAGTTATTAAATAGTGATGTGCTCGCTAATCTAACTTAACCAAACTTTAACTACGCTAACCTCGCGTAACCTAATCTAATCAGGACCAACTTATCTTTTTACCGACAGTGAAAATGTTTCCAGATTTTTTTACATAAAATTTTAATGTTCCGAGCTACCAAAAGTGTTACCTGACCAAAAAATAAATTACCTCACTACATCTGTGAATTGTGAAGGTGTTTACTTTTGCTTTCTTCTTTTATCGCATTATCAGAACGTTATTTCAGACTTTTTGGATCTTGTTTTTGGGTAATAGTCTCCATCCTTGAATATAGTCTTTTGGATCCTATACACTGACGACGGAAATATTGAAGGCGGGAGGTTACCTTTTTTTTAGGCAAGAAGGAGGGGCCAAGGACGAATGCCGGCAAAAATGGCACGTCCCCCCATAAAAGAAGGAGAGCGCCGAAATCAAGGTCCAAAGTTTTTGGGATGTCTGGACACACTGCGTTTGAAAGATTGAAGGTCACAGACAGGGAGAAAGATGGACTAAGGAAGGTTGTTCCAGAGTTGACTAGTTGAGTAGATGAAAATTGAGAATACCGATTAACCAATGCATTGGGGCGTTGGACAGAAAAGGAATGAGAATGTGTAGCAAGTCTGCTACTGCGTGCTCTCCTTAAATGAGGAGGCATGCAATTAGAGAGTTCAGAAGAGCAGTGTCCGTTATAATAGCAATAGTAAAGAGAGAGCGAGGCAACATTGCGGCGAAGAAAGAGAAACTGAAGACAGTCAGTAAGAGGCGGGGAATTGATGATGCGAAAAGCTTTTGATTCCACCCGGTCAAGTAGAGCTGTGTGGGTTAAACCATCTAACACACGAGAATCGTACTCCATACAGGGGCGGACAAAACTCCACAGCAACTGAGTGGTAGTGAAGAGACTGCGGAGCCGATAGAGCACACTTGTAGAGGAGGTTTTAGAAAGAGAGTAGGCCTATACGTGATCTTTCCAGGAGAGTGGGTGACAGGAGCTGTCTTTAACTGCATCCTTCTTTTATAAGTACATACAAACTATCACCTGATCCCGTTTCTCTAGGAAAATTTAAATTTTTTGTCCATTTTTATCTTGTGTAGATTCAGAATCCATTAGGTAATGCACAAATTCTGGAGAAGACGTCATGTTCAAATTTTGACATTCACTAAAAAATTTATTATTATTATTATTACAAATTTTGATCGCATTTGATTGATCTGCAATAATAAATTTAAGAGAATATTTCATTTAGATATTGATATTTTGAAAAATATACATAAAATTAAGGTAATAATATCGGAACAATTTCGCTTTATATAGAAAGAAGTGTACGAGCTTTATATTTTATATTATTATTTAATACCTGTCTAAGGATAATAGGCTTAAATGACACCTTTTCAACCGCAGCCTCCAGCTGTTGACTCCTGGTTTTTCATCGCAATGAAGGTTAAAAACTATTGCTGTATACGTTAATTTGCGTTTTCACATCGTTTAGCAAGTGTTTCTTTTCAAGAGGCAAAGTCCATTTCATAACAAATGCTATTTCCTAATTTTAACCTCTTAACCGTTATCGACGAGTTATATCGTCTAGCGGTGCGTATAAAAGTGAAAAAAAGTGACGCTTAACAGGTTAAATCATATTTGAATGCAAAATTGTGACACTAAAAGGACATAGGCTATTCCAGAAATTTGACCACGACTGTATTTTCACTAAACGCTGTTAATATTCCGACGTATATGATTATTCATGGTTTCACACGAGTTTGATCATGAGTGATCAAACCACCACAAATATTCTTCCTTTCAAATAACGAAAAAGAGGCTAAAAATAGGGCCGATCTTTCTACATGGTCCTCCCCATTCTATTTTACTTCCAAAACGATAGATAGATGACAGTGATCTACCTAACAGAAATTTGTACATTATACTAGGTACAGTAGGTATAGGCATAGATACAGGTATAGATACATTAGCAAGTATAAGTATTTCCTTTAGTAAATGGGTTTACGTATACAGTAGAGATTCATTTCAAAGAGATACATATACAGGTAACAGGTATGGAAACGAATGTTGAATGCCATTTTCACAAAAATTGCATCTAATTTCATTTTCAGAAAATTTTCAAATCGATAGATAAAAATTTCATCTATGACACGGAGGAGCTTATTAAGTATTTTTCATGTTGTCTTTTTTGAATTAAAGTTATACCGTGAAATTATTATAAAAAAAAGTTATAGTCTTGCAAACTGGCCCTACTGAAATTTTACACCTCATTCATGGAGTTTAGAACTACGCAAAGGTGGGCAGTTGCGCCGCAAAAAGTTGCGGCGCAACTTGCGGCGCAACATTTTTGGTTGCGCTTGCGCTTGCGGCGCAACTTTTTGAAAAGGGTTGCGCTTGCGGCGCAACTTTTTGAAAAGGGTTGCGCTTGCGCGTGCGGCGCAACTATTTCAGCAGAGTTGCGGTTGCGGCTGCGGCGCTACAAAAATCGTTGCGCGTGCCCACCACTGCAGATATACGTTAAATGCAAAGGTGGGCAGTTGCGCCGCAAAAAGTTGCGGCGCAACTTGCGGCACAACATTTTTGGTTGCGCTTGCGCTTGCGGCGCAACTTTTTGAAAAGGGTTGCGCTTGCGCTTGCGGCGCAACTATTTCAGCAGAGTTGCGGTTGCGGCGCTACAAAAATCGTTGCGCGTGCCCACCACTGGAACTACGTTGTGACCAAGTCATAACACCGTTTCCCGTTAGATCAGCGAGGTTAAACGACGTTGGTTCTGTTCAGTAGCTGGATGGATGACCATCCTCTGCATTCAGACGATGGAGTACTGAGCCGTGGTTTGGATCCCAAGTAAAATTGTAGGTCCCTCCGTCACATGACCTTTACCGGTACGAACAAGGTTGAACAACCCCCAAACGTCGTCACCACCACCATCATCATAAAGGTATATCTGGACATCCCTTATCAAACAAACAAAAAATGTTTTACTGACTTAGACACGAAAGTGTAATATTCAGTCGATCGCGCAAAATCCGCGTCTCTATTTTGTAAACAATTTATTTACTGGTTTTTTTTTTAACAAAAAATAATTTGTTTTAAACAGAAACTCATATTTTAATAATTAATTTTTTCCATCAAATACAACCGTTATTAATTTTCATGTGTTTAAATAATTATTTTTGCAAAAATTTAATTTTTTCATTAAGAAAAAAAAAAATCTCAAATTAAACAAATTATTTTTACTTTTGGAAATCAAATGTTCAAATTTACCATAAGTCCAACCAAATTTTCTGAAGTTTCATTTTCCCATTAGAATTTCCTTATGTAATTAATTTAATTACCATATATATTCAATTATACATATCATTCATACAGAACTAAATCTATAACTTTTTTTTTTTACCCTTACCGGATTCGAACCGCTCTCACTGAGAAATTTATCATGCAGAGTGACGGAAATGTTTGACAAATTGTCTATTTATAGTTTTTTGCTCTACATTGCAATTTCAGGAAATAATTCATTTAGGAGAAAATTTTTATATTCGCATTTTGAAACTTTATATTTAAAAAATATTTTTAAACTGTCCCTTTTTTTTAAACTAAAACAGCAAATATTAACTCTTCATTGGACGGAATGTTTTCTAGAGTCATATTATGAATGTATTACGATTCAACAAATCCATTTCCTCGAGAGAATATCTGATGATTCTCTCGGAGAATATAATAGTACAACTTCAGTCATCATGCGTGGATTGTCGCTAAAAATTGAAGTTTATTGGTTTTTAGCATTCACAACAAAATTCTACAAATACCAAAATTAAACCAACAAAATGTACGCGTAAACTCTAATTAAAGCGTTATTATATTTAAACCACATCATCATTTGGTAAACAAAAAAGGGGTTAACTAAACTAATTTGTGTTTTCAAAGAAATAATATAAAAATGTCACTTTTGTAGAATTAATTAAGAAAGAGTAAATGTATTTTGAAAATTATCTGTTTCATTACATATAAACAATAAATCTTTGCAAGGAAATTTGTTTTGCTCCAAATAAGATAGTATGTCATCCTAATGGGAATAATGTTTACAATCTTGGTTTTCACGGCTTCAGTATATATATACATATACACAGTAACAGTATATATATATATATACATATACACAGTAACAGTATATATATATATATATATATATATATATATATATATATATATATACAGTAACATCCTTTGCCAATGACACAAAGATCAGTAGAAAAATAAGAAACCCAGAGGATATACGATCTCTACAAACAGACATGAATAGAACTTAAAGTGGACGGAAAACAACAATATGAAGTTTAACACTGAGAAATTTCATCTGTTACGGTACGGAAAAAGGGAGGACCTAAAATTCATTCAATACTATACCCCAAATGGACAGGAAATTCAAAGAAATTCTAAAGCAAAAGATTTAGGAGTTGTAATGACTGATGATGCGAAATTTGAAACGCAAAATAAGATAGCAATAAACAGAGCAAAGAGAATAACTGGGCAGATACTGAGAACCTTTAAACGAAGGGATAGGAATACAGGGTGTCCCATAAGTCCGGCATCATAGGAAAAATAATAAGAAAGGCAAAACAAAAGCTTTTATTTACAGAACGTGCTCAATATGTCCACCATTGTTTTCAATACACAAATTCAGACGTGATACCCAGTCAGCAAGCACACGGTGAATGATGTCAGGAGTAATGGTGTTACATGCCCCAATAATGCGCTGCCGCAAATGTTCAACACTCCTAATTTTCTGCGTATACCAGCGCTTTCAGTGGCCCCAGAGATAAAAATCTAGTGGCGTGAGATCCGGGCTTCTAGCTGGCCATTCCACAGGCCCTCGACATCCTATCCAATGACCAGGAATTGTTGGTACAGGTATTCCGTTACTTGGGTGCTGTAATGTGCAGGAGCGCCGTCTTGCTGGAACCATGTTGGGAAATTTCCTTCTTCGTTCAAGACACTGGGAAATGCTTCTTCCTTGAGCATACGTAGGTAGGTGCCTCTAGTGACATGTTCATCGAAAGAGAGGGGGCCTATGATGCGATCCTTCCAAATGCCACACCATACCATCACCCGAGATGCACCTTGTTCCTTTGAAGAGGTATACCAGTGAGGGTTGTTTTGAGACCAGTAGCGGGTGTTCTGTCGATTTACCTCACCATTTCCATAAAAAACAGCCTCGTCACTGAACAGAATGGTGGACGAGAAATTGGCATCCCGAGCATAAATTATGGTTTGTAGAAATAGAAAAATATGAATTTCTCCTATGATGCCGGAGTTATGGGACACCCTGTATAATGATCCCTCTACTGAAAACACTGATCATACCCAAATTGGAATACTGCTCGGTCCTAACATCCCCATATAAAAAAGAAGACATTAGACAACTAGAAGGGATTCAGAGAAGCTTCACAGCCAAGATTAATGGGTGCAAGAAACTAAATTACTGGGAAAGGTTACGCGAATTAAACCTATATTCACTAGAAAGGAGGAGAGAGAGATACACCATTATTTACACTTAGAAAATAATGGAGAAACAAGTCCCTAATCTTACTCTGAACACTGTAACTCCCCAAACAACAGTGGAAAGTAGAAAAGGAAGACTGTGTCGTGTTCCCAAATTAAAGGCTAGACAGGGAACATCCTTAACCCTGAAAGAAAATAGTTTTGTTGTGAGAGAACCAAGACTGTTTAATCAGCTGGCCAAAGAACTAAGGAACGCGAGTGGTGTTGCGGTGGACATTTTCAAAAGAAGATTAGAACGTCTGGCTCAGAACCAGGTCCGGCGCCAGCCTATTTGGCGCCCTTAGCAGGACTGCAGCTGGCGCCCTCACCCGCCTCCCACTTCACGATTGGGTTTGCCCACAAAGTAATCAAGGTACCATATTGAAGAAACTATTTGCCTTACACTGATCTATTTTAATTTGCTAATACATACATTTATTATAAAATTATAAAATCATTTCACAGTTCAAGAAAGTGTCATGACCAATCAAAACAGCGAGTAAAGCGAGGCATATGTAGTAACAAATCAGAACGCTCAAAAGTGCTAAAATATGCGTGCAAAAAGGACATATCTACTGTTTTTTCCAAGCAAGAAAGGCATATGTCACATAAAAACAGTTATTCGCTTATTGACGACTCCCTCGGAACTCATATTAAGCCGTAAATAAGCCGAGTCGCTTATTGACGACTCCCGTCTGTGCGCGCAACATTTTTAAACCGCTTATTTACGACTCCCGTCCCTAAAGGGTTAAAGGTCGTGATAGTGAAAGTTCTATAATGACCCAATAAGATGAATAAGTTAATTACGTAAATATCAGTCAAGCTAAACTGGTGTACATACGTCGTACAACCTTTCATCATTTGTCTATGCTTCTCATTCCTTCATTATTTTTTTCATGTTGTTCTTACATAATACTATCAGACGTGCACAGGGCGGGAGGCGCTGGCGCCCCCCAGATCTTTGGCGCCCTTAGCATTTACTAACCTCGCCTAATGGAAGCGGCGGCCCTGCTCAGAACAATCCCCGATGAGCCGGGCGTACCTGGCTATGTGAGGTGGAGAGTACAAGAAACCAACTCACTACTTCACCAGGCCAACTCGAGAGGAGGGGCGACAAGCTTGACCTTCGTGAAATGAGGAAGTTAAAAGGTGTATATATATATATATATATATATGTGTGTGTGTGTGTGCGCGCGCGCGCGAGCGTAGACAAATGGGCATAAGTGAGGTCGAGTGTGTGATAATTCACAGATGTAGTGAGATAAATTTTTCTTGCGAGGTAACACTTTTTGGTACCTCGGAACATTAAAATATTTAGATAAAAAATCTAGAAACATTTTTAGTGTCGGAAAAAGATATGCTGGTCCCGACTGAGTTAGGTTACACTAAGTTAGGTTAGGCTAGATTAGCAAGTACCTCGCTATTTTATGACAACAAAAACCAACTTTCGAGCCCTCAATTGCGTTCCAAACGCTTATCACGCTCTTTTCGGTTCGATAGCACTAAAGTTAGGTCAGGTTAAATTAGGTTTGGTGAAATAGTTTTTTTTAGATACATGGTTTTGAAAAAGTCGGTACCTCGCTTATGCGCGCACAAACACACACACACACACACACACACAATGTGTGTGTGTGTGTGTGTGTACATTGTGTGTGCGTGTTTGTGAAACTACAAAATATGAAGTTCTGTCTGTTATAAACTCTAATTTTTCATAATAAAATGAAATGACTCAAATTGAGAGAACAGAAGCAAGATTTTTTTTGGCTGGTTCATTTAATGCACGAGAAAAGTTCTCCCTTATTTTCACTTAATCCCTTTATATCCTTTGAGACATAAGAAATTTGTTCCCTAATTTATTTATATATATATATATATATATATATATATATATATATATATATATATATATATATACGCACGATTAAATCTGTACACAAGAATCTTGTTACTTGATAAGAGCCTATCCATATATTGTGTTTCCTTTCCGCAGATTTGTGTGGAGCGTTTTACTATTTGCAATTGCTTTTCAACATTTGGTAAATTCCTTTTGACATTTATTGCTCGAAAATCGAAACATTTCAAGAAGGGGAGAATTTTGGAACCGTTTTTGACATTTCGTTAATGAAAAAGTCATTTACGCTGAGTGACGCGTTAAAAGCGTTGCGGAATTTCGCTAACGCGATGTTAGAGCTTTGTAACATAATTGGGATATCTTAAGTGGTTATAGTTTGGATAGTTCCTTCGATTTATAAATGGGCTGTGACGCAACTGCAGTCTCGAGGGGCATTTTGTATGAAAAATGTAACCCGAAGCGAGAAATTCTACAGTTGGAACGGGAATGGATCGATGTGAAAATTGTCTCTATTAAGATTCCTCATTCCTGGACAAAGACCAAAATGGGGAAGACCGAGATGAAGAGAGACCTACGAACGTAATTTAGAAAGTTAATGATAAATTATTAAAAGTTATTAACGCATTAGAAAAAATTATGTTGACGCGTTAAAAAGGTGTTGTAACGCGTTTCCATTAAAAAAGGTAAGGAATTCCTTCTCCTAATCCATCTTATTTCGATCCTCTTAATGATCCTAAGCTTACTCCTCACTGAGTCCTCAGATTGCGCTGCAGCAGTTTTTATTTCGATTTTCGAACTTTCAGTGAAAGCGGTTTTAGAGGAGTACCACATTTACGTATTTTCCTTTTTGAAGATAATTATACAAAATTGATGACTCCTGAGAGTTTCTCGAAGGAAAAAGGAAAGCATGGGCACAAGGGTATAGGGTAACTTTATGCGAACGAGAAATATCGTTTCTGCCTTTTTTTCTTCATGTTATTATCAGACCATCGTTTGTTTAGGCTTAAAAATGTATGTTATGCCATAAGGATTTGCGGTTGTCCCTTTTCATTTCAACGTTTGTTGTGAAGACTCGCTCACTATCCATCGCAAACAACGCATTTTTAGTATACCACACTAACCGACCACTTAGCATTCACACACTGACCCATCTACGCTGTAAAAATCTCAAATGACCGTAAAATAGTCAGTTATAGGGGTCTTTTCCATTTGGCGGCAGGCGGTTTTTTTTAACCAAATTTTCACCAGTAATACTTTTTTGTGTGCTAAATACGAATCTAACACTCTTTTTTTGAGAGAAATGAAAGGAAAATATCGAAAAAAAGATTTTAAATACGAACTACTTTATACCACGCACGAACTATTTACACTGCGAAATTCTATATATTTTTGCAATAATATAATTATAGTATTGTATTATATAATAATTTATTAATTTATATTATATTAATTATTTTATGAATATTAATTATTTGTTTATATAAATTTAATTATTCCAAAATCTGTAGAATAATTATGGCAACTCGATATGATTAAGCATTTCGCGCGATTCATTATTGTTTCTGGAAATACGAGTAAATCATGGACGTGAATTATAATTTACAGTGGATTTTTGTGAATATTATATCAGAAGAAGATGCAGTGAAATTTTTCGGTAATTATGTGTTTTAAGTAACTCAGTCATTTTACACACCAAAATACATTTTTCTAGTAGTATTTGATGTGATTTGTTCAAATATGACCTCCATTTCCGTCGGAAATGAGATCCAACAAAGCTATAGTACTTTGAAGTTTGGCCCATTTTCAAGGGAAATGGAGGTCAAAATCTAAGCAAAACACCTCAAATATTACTAGGAAAATGTATTTTGGTATTAATTAACCTAACCTAACCTAACATGAATATGTTATTACATTATCATTTGTATAATTTAGGTCTCGGGGGTACGGGGGCGGAGCCCCCGTAAAGATCACGCATCACAAATTGATCGACATTTTAGCGTCGGAAATTCAAAAATAAAAAATATAACCCGATACCGATCAATTTGTGATGCGTGATCTTTACGGGGGCTCTGCCCCCGTACCCCCGAGACCTAAATTATACAAATGATGCGAATTTATTTGGCGGAAGCGTAATGAAAACGAAGATATATTTAGAAAAATATTAAAGGATATAGCTGATTTCAAATAAATATTTCCCTTTCGTACGCCGTATAAAGTAGTTCGTATTTAAAATCTTTTTTTTCGATATTTTCCTTTCATTTCTCTCAAAAAAGAATGTTAGATTCGTATTTAGCACACAAAAAAGTATTACTGGTGAAAATTTGGTTAAAAAAAACCGCCTGCCGCCCAAAGCTGGGCACTTGCGGTATTTTTTGCGGTACTGCGGTACTACCGCACTACCAAACCGGTACCGCATAACGCAGTACCGCAAAGGATCGCTGAAAGTACAGCAGTACCGCTACCGCATTCAAATTTCCCGCGGTACTTTCCGTGGTACCGACAAACACTTTTCAAAAAAATTAACACTTTTTTTGAAGCAAACCTTATTACAGGAGTACAGTAAGACGAATGCTGCGTGTGTTGCATCAGCCTAACTCTAGACACGTTAAGTTTTCGTTCAGAACATGTTACGTTGCCATCCTATCACAACGCCTCAGTGCAGTGCTTGCTTTTGAGCCGGTTGCACGTGTGTTACATTTCTGTGACAAAGATCGATTTTTAGCCATTATGGCAGAAAGTTCAGGTGCGAAATCGCCGATATGCAATTTCTGAAAATATGTGCTATTACTTGTGTGTTCTTGTGTGCAGTACCGCAGTACCGCGGAACGCACCAGGGGGACCTGAAAAAGTACCGCAGTACCGCGTAACGCACTGGGCATGCTGAGGTACCGCAGTACCGCGTAACGCACCCCCAAATTTTGGTACCGCGCCCACCACTGCTGCCGCCTATAGAAACTGTAAATGTTGACTCGTTGAAAAGTGGAGTTTCTTTTTACAACGCAATTCTTGGCCCAACTAACAAGTGCTAGCCTGCGTCCTTCACTCTCCATAAAACGCTTCTTTAACACTTCAAAATGAAGTTATTTCGAACTTGGACTTTCTCGTGTTGAATGACGAACGGGAATGATTAAAGGTTCTATTTTCAGTTTTTGCTTTTAGTTTTCGAGGATTTCGATTTTACTTCCTCGTTGTGGAAGAACGTCATTATTAAAAATAGTTTTTTGGAAGTGTAAAAGTTCTTTTGGAAAGTTTAGACAAGTAATTTTTGCATTTGGAGTCTGTTTGTATGTCTGTCTGTCTGTCTGTTTGTCTCTTCCTCCGCCAACCACTGTTGACAGGAGTGTTGTGAAAGATGATTTATGAGAAGTCACGAAAACCTATAATGACAAGAATAGCTGTACATTTACACCATGTATACACTTATTTCGTGTACCAACTTATGCATTAGACATCAGTGGAAAATAAACGATAACTTTAAAAATGCATGGTGTAGATTAGATTTAGTAGTTTAGTGTTTAATGCTATTTTTTATTTATTTATTATGTATAATAAGTCATCATTTCATCGCCGCATCATTTCTCTCACGAGAGAGTGATTTTTTAAGAAATTAACTATATTGCTGTCTCTCGCACTGAAATTACTTAGATGAAGGAACGTTGATTTCAGAGGCAACTCCAGCTGGTCAACACCCTAATTTAAGAATTCCCCAAAAGTGTGTATCATGTGATTTTCTGTGATGTGATTTTGTAATATGTGATTTCCTCGCCCCCCTTTTATTTTACCTTCTTCTTATTTTAAAGTCATGCTACTAAAATACCTTTCTAACTTATTCCTAAACAGACACGGTGTCCATAAATTATCTTTACAAACTCAAACTATTTTAAAATATTAATGAAGTTAGATATAATGATGCAGTTTGCTGCGTGTGAAAGAATAGCTCACAAATTTTTTTAACATAACGAAGGGTGTCGATACTGCGGACTTGAAGAACTGGAACACTAATGCCACTGCGACCATGAATGCAGAAATGCTAAATCGAACCTGGATGGAGATCGAATATCGCCTCCACGCCTTGCGTTTGACAAAGGGCGCTCACGCAGAAATGTACTGACCTTGATTATAAAACTTTGGGAGATGTCCTTTCATACGCAGCAAACCGCATCATTGTATCTTATTTCATTCCTTTTTTGAAAGGTTTGAATTTGTAAAGATAATTTACAGACATTCATTTACCAAAATGTTCGCCACGATCCCCGCGGAAAGCCTATTCCATATCTCGATCATTTTATTGGTGAAAAACCGCCTCGTAATGTTCGTCTGAAATCTGTTCGCCTATATTTTAAAACTATTATTTCTCGTAATGCTCCTATCGTCGAGGTTAAAAAACATATGCATAATTTACGTTGAAAAACAATTTAAAACGTTTGAATTAATTCATCTCTTAAACGCCCTGTTTCAAATGTATACAAATTCAACTCTGAGTTTGCTTTCATTTAGTTTCATAAGGAATAAGCTTTGTCACGCGGTGATGAACCTTTTCTGCAATTTCTATATCCTTACTCATGTATGGCAACCAAAAAATTGTAAAACACATTTAGATTTATACTTACAAAAAACGAGAGATAAAACGTAATACTTTATCGGCTTTACTGCTCGAGCCTGAATATTGTTACGAGAACTACAAATCCTTTGTAACGATGAGACCTAAATCCGTTCCTTTCTCAAGGCTTCCTTTAGCACATTATTTCCCATAATATAATTAAATTTCACTATTGTGATAACTTATATGCTTGACATTATATTAAATTTATATTAAATTCCATTTACCAGTTGTTAGACTATACTATTAAAACTATTAAGATCGCGCTGTAAATTAGTTCTATGTAGTGAAGTGACTGTTTTAGCTGCAAGTTTAGTGTCGTCGGCAAATTTAAAAGAAATTTAATAAATTAAAGTCAAGAGCCTTAATATATATATGTTATGAAAAATACTGCCCCCACCCCCTTAAACTGACCCTAGTTATATTAATCTCCCCCTGGCTCTTCCCCGTTTATTACTCCCCTGTGTTTTCTGCCAGTTAACCAATTCTCAATCCAGTGAAGAACTAGGCCCCTTATTCCGTAAGCTTTAAGTTTTTCTAACAATTGTTTATATGCGAAACTTTGTCAAACGCCTTTTGAAAATCTAAACTTGTCTACCGACCTGTTACGATCATAAATACGAAATAACGTCTGGAAAATTTCTAACAAACTTAAGGGGACATGAACACTGAACAGGGTTTCGAAAAACCCTTATTTTTTAACCGATTTGAATGAAAGTTTCAGTGTTATTTCGCTGTTTAAAGTCAAAGAATTTTATTTAAATTCGATTAGAAATGGCCGAAAAGTCTTATATTATTAAGGTTTTTGGTTGTTTTACACAAATTTCTGGTTCAACTCTAAACTGTTGAAGAAATGTACTTGAAAGTTGGTGCGCCCTTCCCTAAGACTTTACGCTGTAACTTCATCGTTGTACATTTTCTCCATATGTGATTGAGAATTGAGATACGCGAGTTTGATTGAACCTGAAGTTTCGAAAAATTGTCACCCTCTTCCACCCTATGCGACATAACGTTTCCCATTTTATTTTTAATTCCTATTTAGAAGGAACAGGAATTAAAAGGGTTTGATACGGGGAGAAGTTTTTGAAAAATAGAACAATTTCGAAATTTTATATTTTCACACGTTTTCTGTTAAACCATTTTTCAGGATGACCTGTCAGAATATTTTAACTTTTATTTTTTTTCAGACACATTCAAATTGGTGCTGAAATTATATTTTTACCTTTTGAACAGAAAAAAATAGCACGAAATTCGGTCAAACAATTTTATTTACTTATTTATTTTTGTATTCATTTATATTTGTATTTTTTATTATACGAGGGTAATTCAATAAGTATCCGCACTTTTTATTTTCACATCTGATCGATTATAAACACATCACTTCTCAACATAGTCTCCCTGGTTCTCAATGCACTTAGTCCAGCGATCTACAAGCTTCCTAATGCCATCACAAAAGAATGTTTTTGGCTGTGTGCGTAGCCAGTCATGCACCGCCTCCTTCAGGTCATCATCGCCTTGGAATCGCTGACCTCTCAAAGTGCCTTTTAGTGGTCCAAACAAGTAAAAATCCGAAGGTGCCAGGTCTGGACTGTAGGCCGGATGGTCGAGAACTTCAAATTTAAGTTCTGGAAGGCATTTTCTAGTCTGTGCAGCGGTATGAGGGCGCGCATTGTCGTGTAACAGAATAACACCTTCCGACAATCTCCCTCTCCGTTTTGTGCGAATTGCTTGCTTTAACTCATTCCGAAGCATGTCAGAATACGGTGCACTTGTTACTGTAGTTCCACGCTCTAGATAATGTTCAAAGATAGGGCCTCGTGTGTCCCAAAACAGTGTTAGCATAACTTTACCTGCTGACGGCTGCGCTTTGAACTTCCTTGCAACGGGAGATTGTCGGAAGGCGTTATTCTGTTACACGACAATGCGTGCCCTCATACCGCTGCACAGACTAGAAAATGCCTTCAAGAACTTAAATTTGAAGTTCTCGACCATCCAGCCTACAGTCCAGACCTGGCACCTTCGGATTTTTACTTGTTTGGACCACTAAAAGACGCTTTGAGAGGTCAGCGATTCCAAGGCGATGATGACCTGAAGGAGGCGGTGCATGACTGGCTACGCACACAGCCAAAAACATTCTTTTGTGATGGCATTAGGAAGTTTGTAGATCGCTGGACTAAGTGCATTGAGAAACAGGGAGACTATGTTGAGAAGTGATGTGTTTATAATATATCAGATGTGAAAATAAAATTGTGAAAATAAAAAGTGCGGATACTTATTGAATTAACCTCGTATATATATATGTACTGTATATACACCTTGGTTTTACTTTCGCCTGAAGTATGAAGATCAAACTTGTTATTCCACCTTCGACCTACAGCTTAATGTTGAAAAAAAAAAAAATTATTTATATATATATACAGGGTGTCCCGTAAGTCTGGACCCATAGGGAAAAATAATAAAATTACAAAATAGTCCAAAAATTTATTTATATATTTTTTATTATTTTTATTATTATTTTTATTATTTTTTTATTATCTTACTCCGCTGGAGTTTTATTTGTGGGGCCACTTGAAAGCCAAAGTGTACGAGGTCAAACTTCAGAACATTTTCCACCTTAAAGCACGCGTTGTGGAGGCGTGTCAAGAAATTTCTGCGACTGTGATTCAGAAAGTGCTGTCGCAGTGGAGATTGCGTCTTCAACTATGTGTGCGACACAACGGCGGACACTTTGAACAGATTATGTAATAAATTTTTGGACTATTTTGTAATTTTATTATTTTTCCCTATGGGTCCAGACTTACGGGACACCCTGTATATATATATATATATATATATATATATATATGTGTGTGTGTGTATATTTACTTTCCTACTAGCAACAAACTGTACACAATAGCGTACCTGTATCTTTTAAACAACGTTTCTACCATTATTTTGTATCTTAATTAATATTAATTCTTTCACTATTATTCATATAAGAGTTTCTTAAAATGAAATCTAATATTTGCTAAACTGAAATGATCATTTTTCTTTTCCTTAAAGTCGTTTTTCCTCTAGAATATATGATTTTATATTAAAAAAAACAAAAAAAAAACATTTATTAACCGATTTTCAAGATTCAATTTTGTTTATCTTTAAAGTGCAAAATATTTGCTTTTTTTTTTTTTTTTTATTCGATCAGGAAAAAAAAATTAGAACAATTTTCTTGAAAATTTAAAGAAAAAAAAAGGATTTTCTTTTTCTAAAAATACAGGGTGTACATAAAGTCAGGATCTATTTTTGTGAAGCACTTGAAATTATATGGAATTCAATCATAAAATGATAAAGTGGTAACATTTATTAAATAATTAAGAGTAGGATTCGACGTGACGCCCATCAGTATCCCTGCACAGCTCAAATCGTTCCGCAGCATTTCTAAACACATTCTGGAGCATTTGCGGAGTTATGTTATCTGCAGCAGTTCGTATCCGTGTACGTAAGTTTTCAAGACTCGTAATCTTCGTCTGATAGACGTGCGACTCGATAAAGCCCCATGCAAAGAAATCTAAAGGGGTTAAATCTGGTCATCTCGCGACACAAGGTCTGTTGCTTCCGCGTCCGATCCAGCGATTTGGAAAACGTCCATTTAGATAATCCTGAACAATTTTGGCATAGTGACAAGGAGCACCATCATGTTGATAGACGACGGTACTAACAATCCTATCCCGTCGTCTATCAACATGATGGTGCTCCTTGTCACTATGCCAAAATTGTTCAGGATTATCTAAATGGACGTTTTCCAAATCGCTGGATCGGACGCGGAAGCAACAGACCTTGTGTTGCGAGATGACCAGATTTAACCCCTTTAGATTTCTTTGCATGGGACTTTATCGAGTCGCACGTCTATCAGACGAAGATTACGAGTCTTGAAAACTTACGTACACGTATACGAACTGTGCATGGATACTTGACTCTGCTTTCAAATTTTAAATGTCCAACTTTGCTTCGCACCCGTAATCGATATAGTTTTGCCGACATGCTAACTCTGCGAGGCTGCCAAAAGATTAATGGCTACATTGTGTAATTAATGGCTACATGGTCTAAATATAGAAATCAAATTCTTTGAACAATGACCACACTCATAAACAGGATGTGGGTTAGAACAAAGAGCTGTGTGACGTCATCCACGCTTTATGACGTCACTGATTTACTATACCCAAATATGGTGCCGAGCAGCACCACAAACACAAATGCTCTAGGTAATACTACAGAGCATTTGTGGTGATGGGATATTAATAGATTTTTTTTTTTTTTTTTTTATTGTTTTATACCATACAGCTTAACATAAAATACAATTCGATTAACATATGTAAATGCATACTCATTTTTTTGAGATCCTTCAGGTGTATATTTACCAACATAAATATGACCTAATGGTTTAGCTAAATCATTGGTTGATATCTTAATTAAAGTATTAGGGAATTGGGCAGTTACTTGTTTACCTAAATCACACACCTGCTTCAGTCTACGATACATTCTAAACTCCTTAAAAGGTGAGAACCATTTTGTTCTGGGATGATTCATTACTTGCTCTGCACTATGTGAGGAATCAATATTAGGTTCAAACAAAACACAATGGGGAACAATTAAATATGGAGATGGAGATATCCCTACATTAGGTCCCTCTATCCTTTCCCTACCATCTTTCTTACGACTTAATGAATCTTCATAATTAATAACATATCCAGACATATTCATTTCGGGAATACTATGAAAAGATACCCCGTTACTTGATAATAATTAAATTTTAAAATAGTTGATTTAGCATCCTAGTTAAAAGATCCAAACTCAATGTATAATATCCATCTGCATTAACATCAAAAGTATTTTTAGACAATAAACAAATTTCATTGAAGCTGTAAATATCTTCTCCTTTGACCGCCATTTAACTTTCCTTCGAGGAACATACTTCCTTTTTCGAGGAACAAACTTCCTTCTTCGTACATCTTGAACAGTAAATAATACACGTCACTCCGATGCAACACGACGATAAGACTGAAGTTTAAACAATTTGTGGATCTATTTTAGATTCTCATTACGTCATGTTATGACAAGAATCCTATCCCCTTAGAATCAACATGATGGTGCTCCTTGTCACTATGCCAAAATTGTTCAGGATTATCTAAATGGACGTTTTCCAAATCGCTGGATCGGACGCGGAAGCAACTTAAGACCTTGGCCAGCGAGATCACCAGATTTAACCCTTTAGATTTCTTTGCATGGGGCTTTATCAAATCGCACGTCTATCAGACGAAGATTAACGAGTCTTGAAAACTTACGTACACGTATACGAACTGCTGCAGATAACATAACCCCGCAAATGCTCCAGAATGTGTTTAGAAATGCTGCGGAACGATTTGAGCTGTGCAGGGATACTGATGGGCGTCACGTCGAATCCTACTCTTAATTATTTAATAAATGTTACCACTTTATCATTTTATGATTGAATTCCATATAATTTCCAAGTGCTTCACAAAAATAGATCCTGACTTTATGTACACCCTGTATAATCCATGTAAGAAAAATCCTACGGGAAGGATATTTGCATTACAGAGCTACAAAAGGAGATACTTTAGTTTTCAAAATTCTCCCAGATTAGTAGTGTTTACACAAAAATGCCTCCCTTCCCCAAAACTCAAAAACTATATAGCCGATCGACTTCAAATTTGGTGTGTAGCCATTTTTTATTATGCTCTACGACACGTTAAAATTTCAACGCAATCCAATAATTTTTCCCAAACCAGAAGTTCTTCGCATAATTCTATAAATCTACCATTTATCCCGCAAATTTGAAAACAGTGAGATATATCTAACTATTTTTTATGAGTGTCTGAAAAATCTGGCATTCTCAGGATTCCAATTTTGAGAAAAATGGACACGAAAGTTCAGTTGTCTGAAAAAATTTTCAGCTATCCGATGTTGTTGAAAATTGGTATAAAATAATCCAACTATATGGAGCAGTTTTTGAGCAAGTTTCAATAAAATCGTACCGACGGTTATTTTGGCAAAAACTATTTGAATTAATCGAACCAGAGGTTTCAATCCCGTAGACTTTTCTTGCTTGCATTACGTTAAAAATTTTCAACCGTCATTTTTTTATAAAAATATTGCGTTGAAATTTAATAGCAAGAATATATTCTATGAATGTAAGGTATGCTCAAAGCTTCAAGCAAATCGTACTAAATGCTCTTTTATCTATAGGTATTTGAAGTTCATGGTTCAGAAATAACGTCCCATACACATATATACACAGTTTTATTTTTCGTACTTATTTCCCCCACAAGATATCGCATAAATAGATGTCAACATGGGTTTTTCGGAAGCGTTTAGCGTAGAATTATCAGAAACGCAAAGATTTTAGATAAATTTTGGACTATGAAAAACAATGGTGCCTATGACAGCCTAGAAATTGACATCCGTCCGTACTTACAACTATATTTCAACCAATTTCGGTCAAAGTAAGTGTAAACTAATTGCAGTTTTGAAATGTACAAGAAATTTTGCAATTGGTGAAAAGTAAAAAAAAATCTAGGTTACATTCATGGCCCTAAACACGATTTATTTCTACGAAACCCGTGCTGGCTATGTTTAATAAGATTATTGCTTTCAAGATCCATACGATTCTATACGATCTCGAATAAATGATTCTTAAAGCTTTCCAATAACAGAAGTTATAGACTAATAGGCCTACAGTTCCCCTTTAAGAATTGGAGTTACATTAGATAAAGATAGATGCACAGATAGATAGATAGAACTTTGCCGTCTTCATGAAACACTGATCAGAAAAAAGTTCACGTTCATCGCACACTGCGGCGGGGTTGAATCGGACCATTGTGGAAAATTATATTTTTGTAGTATAATGCCAAACTATATATTCATTTAACGAATGTCCATTTTCTTTTATAACTATCTACAAGAAGAGGAGTTGTAACAGTACAATGTTGGAAAAGGGATGAAGGGGGAAAGCAATTCCATGCAACATTTTAGCTCGTTCAAAAATGCAACCATACTACTACTGAAAACCTCTAACCATACCTATTTTGTATTGAACCCACCAGTTCGACTATGTACCCTTATGTGTCACTGGGTGAACAGAGACAATATAGCTTAACAATTTTCTCCAGATTTATGCCGTCCACAGGATTCGATCCTGGAACCCTCGGATTGCGAGTTCGATGTTCTACCAATGAACAAGAAATAAGAGGGCGTTTTATTCTCTTTGTACTTTCTTTTCATACATTTTGCTAATTTCTCCACGTAAACAGAAATGGATTTTGCATTTTCCGTGGGTAGGTGTGTGTCTCTTGTTTTCATCATGAGTAAAAAAAAAATTCAACATTTATTAATTTGCCTTTTACTACCACATGACGTCACTTGAGTAAAAATGGAAACAAATTAAGAGAGAAAAAGCAAGATGGTAAAAAATACAAAGATGTAAAAAAAAAAAAAAAATTAAAACAGGAAAAAAAACTTTAAAGAAAAAATGACCAAAACGAAGACAAAATTTTTTACCTTTTTTGGGAGGGGGTCAAAAATTAATTATATTTTGTTTATAACTGATACTCCTACCTTAACTTTTCAGTACTGATAAGTTCTATTACAAAACAGTAGCTAATATTTAATTGAAGAAATACTGAAACAAAAAAGCCATTTAAGGAAGTGGAATTATTATAAGGTTTCACCAAAATTCAGTGAAACTATCAAAATAAGATCTCAAAATGGAAGGCAATTCGCTTTCAATAGAATATTGATTATTGCAAGACAGACATGAAACGTGGTGTGTGTGTGTGTGTGTGTGTGTGTTGTATGTGTTATATATGTGTATATATATATATATATATATATATATATATATATATATATATACCCGCAAGGGGGTTCTAAGCTCGTGCTCTTGAGTGCTCTTTGTGCTCGTTTGTACGTGCTTGTTCCTGGAGGTTTCACGTGCGCCCTCCCGGCCCTAGCACCCAAAGATGATGGGGCTCGACCCTGCAGTCCTTGATCTTTTTACACTTCGACTGTCCCCTCCACCCTTTCTTTTTCCTCTCACTTTTTCTTTGTTTTTCCGCCGAGATTTGCCCTTTTCAATTGAGGCGAATCAGTTCTTCCCAACTTAAAAAAAAAAATAAATAAAAATAAATATTTCGTGAAATAATTTTCATATATATATATATATATATATATATATATATATATATATATATATATATATATATATAATATACATACAGGGTGTCCGAGAATTATCTGTACAATTTTTGGCTGTTATTAAAAGTCAACCATGAAGTGTAGAAATTCCAGTGTTGTCCCATTTTACAGAGAATCTCTAAGTTTTTTCTGATACCAAGTTTTGACAAGTTTTTTAGAAATTCCAGTGTGTCCGAACATTATCTGTATAATTTCATCTTTTAATAAATTTCTTGATAACACACGTAAAATTCTTAAACAAGATTATTTAGAATATGTATTTTCAAGTTTCTTTTATTAAAGTAACGTTGTTACAAACATTCGATATGTGCACCATTAGTGATTCGCAAAACATCCAATCGATATTCCAAATGTTGCCATGTACGCTGCAGCATATCCACATCAATTCGCTCAATAGCAGCTGTGATTCTTGCTTTTAAATCATCAATGTCTGTCACCCGCGTACATTTCTAAAAAACTTGTCAAAACGCGGTATCAGAAAAAACTTAATGAGATTCTCTGTAAAATGGGACAACACTGGAATTTCTACACTTCATGGTTGACTTTTAATAACAGCCAAAAATTGTACAGATAATTCTCGGACACCCGGTATATATATATATATATATATATATATATATATATATATATATATATATATATATATATATATACTTGGCTTTTCAGGAAATATTTCGAACGTTCAACATAAAAATATTAGATAAAAGATAAAAAAAAGTTTTGTCATAAAATATGCAAAGATATAATCAATCACAAAAGTTTTCCTCCAATTTCAAATATATCGATTGAAAAATGGGGAACAGAGTAAAATGCAAGTACAATATTTCTACTACAAAAAAACAATAAAAAGGTTCCCACTTTTTAAGTTCAACCATTTTTTTTCTACTTTTATCAGTAATTTTTTGCTTTACCAAAAAACACACACACACACACACACACATTAAATGATTTTGTATAAATAATAATAATAATAACAAATGTATATCCAATGCGATGCAAATTGATAACCCAACATTTGCTCATGCGCGATGAAGCTTCTATTCCCTGTAGTGTGTGGGGAAAAAACTAATATTTTCTTGTAAATGGCATTCGCTGAAGTGCCCAGTTTGTTCCCATATCACAACAAGCAGTAAAATCAACTCTCCCATCAAAATCTATCAGAAAATCGGTGAACGTTTTCTTTATATACACACACACACACACAATTTAGTACGTGATGTGGATATTTATTAACATTTATTGAAAACGAAAGTACTTATAGAAGAAAACTTTCCGGATAAAGTTACAAAGTCCACTCGAGGTTAATCCATACAGAAAGGAAATGCAGCTTCAACGAAGTCGTTAATTCGTTAATTAATTTATGGAAGTTAAGGTAATATCAGGAGCCCCTATTTCCCCACAGCAATCACGGACAAGGTAGCCGGCCCAATCTCCTACCGCAGGGACGGTGGTAGTCGAACATGAACCTTCGCAGCCTCTTAGGAGGTCCGGTGCTAGTGTCTCCGAGCAACTGATACAATGAGCAAACCAACCAGTGAATTTCGGGAGTTTATGTTACTTACTAATTGCTAATAACATTTTAATTAGTTAATTAATTGAATATTAAATAATATTTCAATGGATAATGAACTCGTAAGTAAATAAAACTAATTTTTACTTACGTTTAAAGTTCTTACGAAAGCTTCGTTTTCTTTGACTGTTTATGGAGGGAAAACTAAATAAAATAAAATAAAAACTATCAAAACTTATTAAAATTTTATGACCTTTTTTCTCTCAATTTTTTCAATTTTGTATAAATTCGCTTAGGTATATGAAAAATTATGAATGAAATTCTAGAGCCTTAAAACAGACTAGGTATTAGATATATTTTGGTTAAACTCCCGATGATGCTTTTTATAATAATTCATATTAGTCAGCCCTGAGCCCCGTGCCATTTTCCGGCTATCTTCACCGATCTTTATTATTAAGAGATTGGATTGAAAATAAA